>WEKY01014272.1:40514-65788 GCA_013390045.1 Picathartes gymnocephalus
GTTCTGTAAAATGTCGGATTTTTTTTTTTTTTTTTAACAAGCTTCGTATTAGAATCTTGTTCAGCTGTGTAGAGCTATATAAATCTCACTGTTTTATTAAATGCTGTTTATGGTCTGGAAGGAATGGTTAACCTATCTCAAGATTTAACAAATTTGCACTAACATGAGCAATATTGATTTGAAAAAAAAAATAATATTAATTCAATATTTAAAAGATAAACTATGATTTTAAAGGTATATTAACACTGAAAGTACATTTTGACAAATAACATATTTAAGCCCAAAATATAAATGGTTATGTCAGATAACACGAAAGAACTATAACAATATAGATTGAGAAAAAAAATTGTGTTTCACTGTACATGTTGCTAACATGTACAAAGACAAACTCATATTGACGTATTTTCTATTAATAAATCCTACTGTATTGTGGAGAATCGCTGGTCATAGTGCAGTATGTTTAAACTCAGAAGCTGACTCCATAGAAGCTGCCCAGCTTCACATAGCAAGCAGACCCTTGCCATTTAGATATTTCAAAGCTTAATCAGATACCTAACTTTCATTTCTCAGGTCAGTCACTGCCCCCTCCCTCTCCACTTAGTTGATGAGCACAACCCGCTCTACATCAACTAGCCAAGGGTAAAGATACTTTTGAGAACACCCAGTTCACCCCTAATTATGTCTGCAAGGGCTCAGCTGCCACCACTAGTAGAGAGAGTTTATCTGCATCCCTAGAAAAAACCTGAAAACCTCAAGGCTGATGCCTCTGGATAGGAACATGCTGTAAAATATATGATCTTGGCCACAGGTTATATAGACCACAGCCAAGAAACCAAGAGCAAAACATTAATTTACTTGTGCATTGCTGGAAGATTCAGCAGACAGTGCATGTAAAGGCTCAGGAATAATTGTCTCCCAGGTTGCATGAGCTTGCAGAAGCATCTCACCAGGAGACTTGCAACTCAAACCAGAAATGCTGAGGCATTTTTTTATACCTTGGCACAGCACAGACTGTGCAAGCCAGTGTATGGCAAGGGAGGCTTTCTCATCTTGTCACTGTTACTCATGCTCTCCTGCCAGCAGAGAGAAAGAGCCCCAAGTTTAGAGTTATTGCTTGTGTCATGGGGAAGAGTGGGAGAGATGGAGACGGCAATCCAAAGCAGGAGGAGAAAACAAAAGGGCCTAAAAATACACTCACAGTTTGTGCATGAAGACAGATCTGCACCCATAATTACTAACAGTGGAATGGACCCAACAAGAGATTTTACACAGCAAGATCTTCAAATATTCCCATCAAGTTAATGTTATAAACATTTAATAGTGGCAGTGTGATGCATGCAAATCTTTATGCTAGAAAAGTGGGAGGGAGCAGCAGAGAGAAGTCAAAGGTCAACACTGGGCACTTCCAGCTTCAGCCAGCAGATGCTGGGCATGTGGGCAGATGCTGCTTACTGCTGTGAAGGAGAGGGGAGAGGGATGACTCTTTTTGAAAAACTTTAGGTCCAAGGCTTTCAGATGAGGTCAAAACAACATCAGGCAGCTAAAACAGAGGCCACATTTTGCAAACCTGCCCCTTGCCCCCTGCCCTCAATGGCAGAGTGAGGTCCCCATGGCAGATACATGGACAAGGTGCGCATGGGGGGAAATCCCATCAAGGATCCAGCTTGCAAAGGTCCTTTACTCTCAGCTGGACAATACCTGGTACAGGTGTATGTCAGACAGCTGCCAGGGCCGGGGCTGAGCTTGTCGAGCAGCTGCAGCCACTTTCAATTTGAAGTCCAGCGTTTTCCCCGGAGGACAGATGGGCATGTGCCGAAGAACTGTGCAGTCCTGGCTCTTTCCCAGGGACTAGACATTTTCTGAATAGTGGCCTAAAACCAGTTTCAGACATTTAGGCTGAAAGGGAGAGAATTGTGTTTCATCCCCAGGCAAGGGGTTGAAGCCTGTGGGTGATAGCTGTAAGGAGAGGGGCATCCACACCTTCCAGGCTGTTCTGAAAACAAGTGAGGAGAGCTGTACTGGCTACTGCACATCTTTTAACAGCCTGGGTTAGGAGCGCTTGCTTCTAATTCATGCTCTACTCCTCTCAGGGCTAAACCAAACAGCTCCATATAACACAAATATTTCTACTTCTTCCTCCCCAGTGCTCCCCCTGGACTTTGCACCATCTCAACTGGGACACATCAGTCAAAAGAGTGGCACACCACAGTCCTCTGCAAGTCCAGCGAGGCATGTACATGGGTACTGGTGCTAGTCAGGTACAGTGCTCTAGCAGGACACTGTGCCAATGCATTATTCTTAAACCTAATTCTTGATCAAACTCGCTGTAGTATTTTTAATGCAATTTTAAAAGCAGTTTCCTTCCTCTATGAGCATTGGTATTGCTTTGTCAGAAGAAAGCGCACATTAAATTCTTGCAACCTGTAAATGTTTACCCAATTTCAAAGCCTACAGAAGTCCCTGGAAAGATTTCCAACAGCTTCACCAGGCCCAAAGTGACAACAGGTGAAGGATTGGTACAACCTTTTCAAGGGTTGTGCACATTGAGGTCACTCTTGCCAGCATATCAAAGGCTGCAACTCTCTAATAGCTAACAGAAGGAAAAAGGCGTTTGCTAGTACCTGTCTGTCAAAATTTGCTCTAGAGCCTTTGCCTCTCTGCACTTTTATTTTCACTGGTTTCAGAGAGTGACATAGATAAAAAGTATTCACAGTGACTGATTGTTGCAGTTAATTTCAATAGCTGGATGAGTAGTTTCAGGCACTGAAATACCTTTCTTTCCCAAGCAGGTAAAATCTGAAACATGCCACTAAACCTAGGAAAGCAAAATAGCAGTGGTTTGCTGATTCATTATTTTTCACAAATTCAATTAAAATAGTAACTCACAGAAGTCTTTTTATTTATGCATAGCACATTGGCTATGGGGCCTGATTTTTACATTATTTATTTTACATTAATGTTACATAGGAAGAAGATGCTGATAACTAAACATAAAGACAGTAACTTGTTTAATAACATCAAGTCTGAAGAGAAAATTTGTCGCAATGAATTCAGGCTACTGTGTGCAGACACAATTAATTATTACCTCTGTCATCAAGGGAGAGAGAGAGAAAAAAAAGCCTCTACCACCGTTGGAAGCCTAACATCTTCTATAGCAAATACAAGTCCATTTTGGAAAAGACTTCTACTCTTTCCCTCAGAAAAACAACACCAAAAACAAACAGAAAACACCACTCCAAAACCTCTCAACCTTTTCCTTAAGCTACCCTGGGTTTGACTTTTATATTGGGGTGGCAGGAAGGGAAGAGAATTTGCACTATACGCAATATTTGAACAATATGTTGTGTTGCTTTTGTTTCTGCCTAAGGTCTGTGGATGTGGGCAAGAGCACCACTCACTGTAGTGCTATAGCAGCATTAAGCAAATCAAAATGTGCCAAATAGCAGCTGCATTGCCAAATGTGACAGCCACCACTTCCAATACCCTGGCTACCACTGCAGGCTTGTCATCATGGGAAAGAAAAAAGAGAGTGTCAACCTCCCGTTAAACAGACACACCAGCACTCAGTCAAGAGTGAAAATAGCAAGTGAGCTGTGCAAAAGCTGCTGAGAAAAGAAGGGCTGCCTATGGGCTGCCCTCGACTGCAGGGCTGAGTGGGACAAGCTGTGGCAGAGTGTGGGGCAGCCCACGGCCTGTGGGAGCACCGTGGGCAGGAGGATATGGGGGTCAAGGGCGGGCAACAGCGGGCAAACACAGGCAGAAGCGTCTTGGACCTCGGCAGGGCACAGGTGCTGGGGCCAAGGTGCTGGGGCTGGCCTGGGAGTGCTGAGAGTGCTGCAGCTTCAAGGGACTCAGAGCTGACCAGGCACTGCTGGCTTACTCTGCTCCTGCGGCTCGGCCCAGGGACCTTCCTGTCCAGATTTTTGCTTTATTTTCACTTAGAATGGTTTAAGTGGTGCCCTGTTCATTTTGGAGGGTTTTTTTGGTTTTTTGGTGTTTTTGATTGGTTGGTTGGTTGGTTGGCTGGTTGGTTGGGGTTTTTTTGTGTGTGGGGTGGGGTTGTTTGTTTGTTTGTTTGTTTTTGTGGGGCTTTGTTTGTTTTGGAAATTTTTTCTTTTTCTTCCAGTCCTTTTCATAGCAATGTAACACTTCATAGAATCATGGAATGGTTGAATTTGTAATTTAGTACAAATTCCCTCTCATGGGCAGGGACTCCTTCCACTAGACTAGGTTTCTCAGAGCCCCATCCAGCCTGGCCTTGAACATTTCCAGGGATGGGACATCCACAGCTTCTCTGGGCAACCTGTTCCAGTGTCTCACCACCCTCACAGAGAAGAATTTCTTCATAACATCTAATCTAGATCTCCTCTCTTTTAGTTTAATACCACTCCACTTGTCCCAAAACTATCTCCCTTTAGTTAGAATGGTTTAAGAGGTTACCTTTTGTGTTTGTTTTGTTCTCTTCTGATTCCTTTGTAATAACGCAACAGTTGTTACAGTCCACTCCAATTACCAAAACCCAGGTGCAGAGCCAATGCTTGCATATCAGCAGCTCAGTCTGCTCTTGCAGTCACAGTTTATCTGTAACATGGTGGGGAAAAATAAAAATCTCAGTTACTTGATTATATGTTCAGAACAAAATAAAGGGATCTGTAAATAAGCATGGTTTGCTGGTGCATTAGAGCGCGGGCACAGCTCCCAGCCCTGAGCGAGGCTCCAGCCAGGCACACAGCAGGAAGATGTTTGGGCAGGCAGCTGCAGACTGCCCAGTGGGGAGGCACTGACCCCGGGTCACTCCACAGTGCCCACCGAGGAGAAAAGCTCTCTGCCAGGATATAGACATCTGTAGTGGCTTTTAAGTTATCAAGAGGGGAATGTAAAGATGGAAACCAGAGACCAGGAGATTTAACACTACAGTTGTTTACACAGAAAAGTGGGAGCTATCCTTCCCACAGCTAAGGTCTAGTAGTTTGGGCTCTTTTTTTTTTTTTTTTCTTTCATTAATAGGGTTTAGGACAATAACATTTTTGATACAACCATCTGTGGAATATGTTTTGAATAAGCAAAGAGAAAAGTGACATTAATAAATATAACTGAAAAATATACAGCTGGAGACAAGTTGGTTTGACTTCCTAAAATTTGATGTCTATGTGTGGTTTAAGATAATGATTTAGTTTAACAACACTGTGATGTAAATGCAAATTATATACTCTAATAGACTGTGAAATTCCAGTTCTATCAGCTGTGTATACCATACTTAATGACTGTTGAAATCAGCAAAATTAAGGTTAAAGAGGTGTTAAAAGACAGGAATATTGTGGAGGTGCTTCATAAAGCGACAGATGATGGCTGTCATTCATCTTGTCTCTGACATGCCACAGTTTAAGTATGATGTTTGTGTGCTGTATTAACTTTGATTTTAAAAAATAAAACTAGTTTTATAAACCAGAACAACTTCAGTAACAACTAAGCCTGACCTGCTGGGCATCCCTGCTGAGGGATGTAAAAAGTGGGAAATCAACTATGTAGTCTTTTATTGTGCTTCCAATACCATGTCTAGAGAGCATGAATTATCCCAGAAAAACTGGGACTCTTTTACTTCCAGGGATTTACTCTGTGTCTTGCTGATGGTACTTACTGCTTCTCACACGACCATCTGTCAAGGCACTGTTGGAACCCCACTGAAAGGCCAACAATATTTCCCTGAAATCACAGCAAAGCGGCAGGTGCTTGGGAAGCAAATCAACAGCTTTCCATCTTGTCACAACTGAACTCCTGATCCTTGCTCCAAGACCTTTGTCCACCCCACACAGGGCTAGAAGAGCAGAAAGGGGATGTGACTGCACCAACCTGCTATTTGAAATAAATCACCACCTGGGACTAGGAACATCTAAAACTGTCTAATGGCCCCATCGTCCAGTTTTGGTTTTGATGTGGGGACTCTAGTGGCAATGGGTGCACCATGGCAAAGGGAGAAATTCAGCTTATTGCATGCAAAAAAGTTTTCAGCACAATTTCCTTCCCCTTAGCAACTCTAAGGGTGCTGAAGCCTGTGTTTTATTCGTAACCTCCTTAAATGTACCCACTGCTCCCCTTACTGCCACTCACATCCTTGCAGATTTGCCTAGTTCCTGTACCTGGTTCAATAAGGAGGATATGAAATAGTGCCACGGGGAAGTGAAGTTAACTGAGGCTCAACAAAGTCGAAGCAGTTTGATGTAATGGAGGAGACTTGCAAGGCAAAGATCCTGAGGTGGTTTAAAGTGCCCCCTGAAAAAAGGCATCCCCTCGTCACAGAAAGGGATGAAAGGCAACGTGCCTGCAGAAGAGGCAGAGGCGCACTGAGTCTGCCAGGCCCTTGCACAGCTGCCTGCTAAGCTGGACATGCAATTTGCTGGACATGCAATTTGCTGGACACGCAATTTGCTGGACACGCAGTTTGCTGGACACGCAGTTTGCTGGACACGCAGTTTGCTGGATGTTTCAGTGCCTTTGCTCAGGACGGGAGGCACCAGCTCTTCTTCCTTCCCCAGAGGAGATGGGACTGCCAAGGGTTTTGCAGCACCTTGTCCTCTGGCACAGGTTGAGTGGTCACAGCAGGACAGCAACAGAGCTTGTCCCCTGCGTGGGTGGCACTGGCAGAGGCACAAGAGCTAAGGAGAGCCATGGGGGAGCCAAGACTTCACTGAGCTCAAACAATGGGACAGAGACAGGCCAAGGTCTGCAAGGCTGTCAAACAAAAATGGTATTAATGGCAATCACGCATTTGTACAGTAATAGTAAATTCTAATCTTTATAACAATAACAGATGTTTTAAGCCTCAGACCTTGTCTGGATTTGTCTGGGCTTTAACCCATTTTAGTAGTATATGGAAAAATTATCCTAGAAACTTTTGTAGCAGCAACTCTTCTATCCATCTTTCTTTGGCTGTCTCAGTATTTATATATCTTAGCTGAGGTTTCGCTTAGCCTTGCACAACTGTGTGGTGTCAGCAGTCAGCATGAGCAAAAATACTCATCCAAATACCGGAGGGATAAAGTATTGCCAATTAAACAGTTGCAGATTAAGGCATGAACATCATGTGATGAGTGAGGAAAGGAGGACATGAGCTGCATCCAAGGCCAAGCTAATACCAGTTACAGAGCATGGATGTGCCTGCAAACCAAGCAACCTGTAACAGGGACTGGATGTTAACTGGTTAGCAGCAGATATGTAAAGGAGATGCTGCATTTTCCCCTCACTGGAGGGATACAAGAAGTGAATGTTCCGGGCAGAAAGAGCTCTGGTCTTACATTTCTCAGGCCTGGAAAGCTTAGGCAAGGAAAATGAGTTTAGGTCTGAATGTGAATCTGTTCTTCACATATGTGAGATCTTGCTAAAACTACATCAAAAATCAGGAAGTGCTGCCAAGTTGTTGGTGTGCAGCACCAAGTATCCAAGACCTGTAAATCAGTGTAGCATCCATGTCTGTCCCAGCATGAAAACCAGAAGGGGAGTTCCTTCTTCCTAGCACACTTATGACTGTGAGTTTGTATTTGAGCACCTCAAAAATTATTTTGATAAGGTACTGCTTCAGTCAGTTCTCAGCTGTCAAAGTCACAGAGCTGCTCAATTCTGGTTTTGGTTCACTTTGCTGGAAAGGAAAAATTCCTTGGGCAAATCAAAAACTCAAAAGCTTTTAGGAGAGGAAAATGCCACACAGCATTTCTTCCTCTGGAATATGATGGGAAAGGACTCAGTAACCTGTGGAGCAGAAGTCCTGTTGAAGCCTCTTGAAGGCTAATTACAGCAGAGGGGATCTCCACAAGACAATGAAAATGTTGTACTTGATCGGGTGAAGATTTTGCCATACCCAACCTTTCTTCTTGAGCTCAGTTTTCTAAAAGCAGAATGAACGATCCTTTCCTATGGCCTGATGAATCTGATTCTGATTAGGACAGATGCTTTAAAATATGGACGGAATTCAGTGTGGACAGAAGAGATCAAACACTGTTGTTCTCATCTGTGTTCGTTATGCTGTTATTATTGTCCCCTGAAAGGATGATGAATGTTCTTCTTATGTGCTTGATAACTGATTTGCATTATTATTGAATTTCCTTAATGTTGATAGAGCTAAATAGTACAATATGGATTATATTGATTTTTTCTGGAAACAGACTATTTATCTGCAATTTTCATTAAATCGCTGAAGATATTAATGCCTTAGAGTGATAATCAAATAATGCAAACTGGATTTCTATTACTTTCAGGGGGCATCAAGAATGAAGTGTGATCAATTCATAAAGTTCAATAGGCATTGGAGTTTTGTCCTTTATAAAAACTGTATGAAGGGTCTTCATTAAAGCAAAATGAGATCCTAACACTGGATTTACATCAGAGGGTGCCTAGAGCTCTTTGTTCTGGGTCAAGTTTAGTTCCAGAATTCACTTACTCATCCAATCAAAGTCAATAAACATATTATGTTGCAAGTAGCATCTCTTGTTTTGGACTTCACAGACGTGATGGAGGCTGGAGGAAAAAGAAGTTCTGAATAAGGACAAACATACCTTTTTACTGAGCTTTTCATCTAGATATGTGGTTTCTGAAAAACATATGCACAGGGACGTGTTGAATATGGTTTCATAAATTTCGGTAAGTCAATATTAGTCTTCAGTCCTGAAGGGAAACTGCACTCATCAGAAAAATATTCCTTGCCTGGTTTGGCATAGCAAACTATGAAGAATCTGTATGGTCATATTGCATGTCTGGCTTCAAATCTTACAGCTCACAATCTTTAGTGATGTAACCAAATTAAATTGTGTTTGCCTAATCTGTTAGTATAAGAAGACTTCTTTTGTCAAGATATTTTCCAGATGGTTTCCTGAAGTGTGTATATCAAGGCAGGTTGTTTTACCATGTTGACTAGAGCCTGAATGTCCATTTTGTCCAATAAAATAAGAAAGATAAGCATGTAGCATTTGTCAAAATGACAGTTCAGTTTCTGTGTATCATCCCTCCCACTAATTAACTCCCATTTTTGGTTATATCTTACACCAGAATAATGTTTTTTCATGAGAAAACAATTTTCCCCTTATCTGTTCTAAAGGGTTAAGTAGCTTTTTCATCACTCTTAGGAACATAACTGCAACCTTGAGTCTTCCATGAAAGCCTTCCTTTCCTTCAAGGGCATGCTGACTACATTAATCTAATTTTGCTGCTCTGATTTGCATATTAAAGAATAGTTTCTTCTTGCAGAAAAACAGTGTGAGCAAAATCCATGGCTTTTGATGCCAACTGTAAGCTAGATTAATGTTAGAGAAAATAATTGCAGAATCCAAAATAATATATAACGTACTAGAGAACTAACAAGGCAGTAGCTAGTCATGGGGTTAACAGCTTGAAGAGAGAGCTCTGCTTCAAAGGCTTTTATCTGCCAACAGATGTCTGTAAAAGAAAATCATCATGAGAATACCACGCTGTATCTGTAGAAGAGAGCTGGGAGGGCATGGATTACCCCCACACAAAACCACATCCTAAAACAAACAAGAATCCCAAAGCCAATACTTGGTAGCAGTATGCAGAACAAATCAAGGATTTGGTAAATGCTGTGGACTCTTCATTTGAAAAGTCCAGATTTTATACCCAGCTTGCAGCCCCATAAAAGTGCTAAAGTAGGCAATATGATGTCTATCTTATGAAGAATTTAACATGCAGCCTGACTGATGGCCGTAATTAGATCGATGTGATCTAAGCTTGGGCACGGAATGTGTTGGAACAAAGCTTTTCAATGGTTTCCAAAGGCTGGTGGGAGAGCCCAGACACTGACACCCTACTGTCTGTCTAGACATATTCTTTGCATGTGTGGAGACTGCATTTTTCCTGTAAGAAGAGGAAACTGAACATGTCTATAATACACGTTATTTGCCTGTGTTTGAGATGCCAAATACATTTCCCTTGTGTTTTGTATTCCCAAAGGATACAGTATTTTTGGATTATAACAGACTTTTTAGAAAAGAGGCAAAAATCTTAACTGTCCTCCTGTCATACAATTTTCCTTGGTTGAAGTTAGGATGATTTGCATGATTTTTTACCATGCCTGTAAACAACTGTCTCCTAAATATTTCCTTGCTTCTAAATCCTGTCTGAATGTGAAGTCTATGGCCTCTCTCACCATTGTCTCTTTCTCTGTTATTTTAAGACTATCCTACTAACATAGTCCTGAGGTGCATATATACCATCCAGGCAAAGTTCTGTCTTTCTTTTTAAAATCCTCCTGCTTGTCTGGAGCAACTTGAACTAAAATGTTTTACTTCTTCCTTTTTTTCCCCTTTCATGTAGCAGCCAAGCATTTGATCAACTATATGGCATAATTTCCAGAAATTAAAGCAAAGTGATTTTCTACACCATCTTGAAAGAATAGAGCCAATCTGAGCTACACTTATACCACAGAGCTAGGGTGCACTGAAAAAGTGATCAGAAAAAGGTATTAGAACTGCATCCTCTAAGGCTGTCATTTGTGGAGTATGCCTTTCACTTTCTTTCAAGGCTTCAGTCTTGCCAACAATCACCCTTACTCATGCCTAAGTCGGAAAGTGTTGCCATAGTTAACATTTAGCTGATATGCTATCACAGGGTTTTGCACCTCATTATGTGATAGCATGTTCTGTGGAAGTCCTTTTCATAATTTCTCTTTTGAGCCTTCACCTTTCACCTTTTCTGGTGGAGGTGACACATACAAAATTCTCCAAACCAGCTTGTTTGTTCTCATTCCTACATGTACCTTTTCCATTTCTACCAGAACCATTTCAGTAGCTGTCTTTTTTCTCTACATTTTCAAGAAAATAAATACAGCAAGTTTTCCACTCTCTCCTGTCATGAAACTGTCTAACACATCTAAATTTTAGTCTCTCTACAGATGCTTCCAGCAATCTATGCCAAGGCTTCATATTCTGCAGCACCATTTCACTTGAATAATTTGTGCTGAGCTTAACACTTCTCCACATTTAAATGGATATTCTGTAAAGCTTTTACAGCATTGGTTTAGTACTTTCTTAGACTTAGGAAAGCAATCAAACATGTCTTCCATAACAAGTCACCTGAGCAAATGTATTGGCACTTCACCAAGAGACTTCCCTCACTTCGATATTCCTACCTGTTTTTATGACTTGCTCCTAAATACAGCCTATCTCATCCCGGTTGGATTTATATGATTTAATTCTTCTCTTCCATTCTCTTCATGTGGTACTCTTGCAAAATAATTGCTCCAAGCATTGCTAATTAATTCAGCATTCATTTCCAGTATACCTTATTTACCTCTTATATAACCAAGTGTGTTTGTATCCTTTATCACTTGTTCTACTGCCTCAATTAGCTTGCAATTTTTTTTTCTGTGTCTTGAGTCTTCCCCCTCCCTGCAGAGCTATAAAATTCACTGATAACTCCACTTTTAGCTGACACTGCTGCTTCAGCTTCCTTTTTCGCTTGTCATATTTTCACTGATTTCAAGTGATTGTTCCAGTCTTTTCAACTCAACAGGCTCTTTTACTTGAGTTTTTCATAAACAATCTACTTTATTATCCAAATTAATTCTGATATTAGTACCGAGGGCTTTCTGAAGAAAACCTACCTATAGTTCCAACTCTGCCCCGTTTACATTGATTGAATGTAACGGATCACAGACATCAGAGGTGGAAAATGGAGCTCAGGAGTATGCAGTAGGGTACATTCTTGTCCACCCAATGGGTTTGTCTCAGTGATTTTTCTCAGGTTGTGATGGTGTTCTAGACAGCAATGAAGTCCTTTGCCCCAAATGTCTGTAAGAGGCAAAACACTATTACATGGATTAAGAATGAAGGTAATGCAAAGCATACAGATAAACCTAACAAGCATTTAAAAAAATTATAAAATGCTCAGCACTTTAAAGCTTCGAACATAATTTTCACGGATAGATATTTTTTCAGAAGATTTCATTAGCAAACGTGAGTTCCTTTTGAAAAATTTCTCCCTGACCCTCTTTCATAAAATACATCTTCTACCAAACAGCTGATGTGCTGCACAGTATGTTTGTAGTAATGCCAGCAAAAATGGGCACCATATCCTCACTCTTTATGTTGTGTTTTTACAGCCCAAAACCTTGTTTTGTCTGGCTGCTGTGCATAAAATTCAACAAGAAAGCAGAGAGGAAAAATAAGTTGGCTTTCTGAAGAAGAAAGATTAATCATCTCTGCAATATCTCTGTTGCGATGGAAAATAATATCAGTGGGGCAGCTGAAAGCTGTGTGCTACAGCTACTTGCAGCCAAGAAGAGAGAAATGGGATAACCTCTAACCAGAACATCTAAAGCTCTGTCATGTCACTTGAGTGTTAATTTAATTTTTTGACAAGGTTATTTTAATTAGTTGGCAAATGATAGAAAGAAACCTGACAGGTAGGCATAACCTGACAGGTCATGAGTCCCTGCTGTCCCTCTGCCTTTTCATTTTGAGTTGAAATTCGGGCTAAAATTTGCATTGACATGAGGCTAAATGTTGGCATGAAAGTTCCTGCACCAGATGTTTGTTTCACCTTTAGGAGATTTTGGATGTATACTTACAATATTTTAACAGCAACAACAATAGAAATGGACAAGAGCTTAAATTTTAAAGAACCCAAGCCAAGACTGACCTTTTCCAGTTTTAGTCAGCAAAAAAGGACTGTCCAAATCTTCCTAATTTGAAAACATGTATTATTCTCTCAAAGAGAGTGAGTGTCATAAAATAAAAAAATTAAACAGTTTCCAGGGTCAGCGAGGAATAAAATAAGATGGATATGTAAACCTGTTTTTATTTTTATTATGATTCAAACAATTTTACAATATTTAAGATCACAATTCACTGCAATTAGGACAGCAGGCCTTCTCATTTTAAGTCTTCTGATGGTTAGATCTGGGCCTGAGAAATGGGAATTACGGTACCACATCTGGGACTGCCACTTACATTTGGGCTTGATGCTGCAGGTATTTCTGCATGTGAGTACCACTACCTTCCTGAATAGACCCAAGGTTCTACAAGACCATTTGTGGGTGTTAAGCTGCACAGGACTGTGCACTATTTCCAAGTCAGAGTCCTAACTTCCCACTTGGGTTTTGAAGTGCAAAATGTGCCTCCATACCCTGAGGGTGAACACAGCCCTCAGTTTCCTCTGTCACTTCCAGGTAAATCAGTGGAATTTCTGCTTAAAACTATTTTATTTTCCCTTAAGTTGATCTAATTTTGTACACTCCCTGGAGCCCAAATGCCAGACATTATATTTAAGACCTGAAAAACTTTTGTATGACATTCCTGTTTTGTAATGTTGCTCTGACTAATAGCGAGCATGAGCATCAGCATGAGCAGGAGATGAGACAATAATGAAAATCCAGCCTGGAACAATTCAGGGCACCACGGCTCAGCTGACTGGATATCAATGTAGAGGGGGTCCCTGTGTTGCTTCTGTGTTGTAATATTGGACATTGTTCCATAAAGAAGCTTTTAGGCTCACCAAGCAGACCCTTCTCTGACACCTGATGTATATTATATTGACAACAGATAACATCCTCTTGGCACAAGTACTACTTGTCTGAAATTTTTAACTTCTCACGTATTTTACCGCAGGATGGGATTTTATTTTATATTGTGCTCAAGAAAATATTTTGCTCCAAATTATTCACTGTTTGTGAGACTCATCTAGTTAGGGTCAGTTGACATTCCTGTTTTCTATGTATTATAGAAATTATCTTGCTCAGCTCTAGGTATGGGTCTGCTGACTTTTCCACTAGAAGCTGTTGTGAGCCACCTGAATCAAAGCCATAAGTAACTTGTGGGGAGGGAATCTGATTGTCCCCAGTCACCCAAAGATGGTTGTTTCCTGGTAAGATTTGAGTATTGTGTGATTAGCACCACTCAATGAGTTCCATTAAAGGACCTCTGCCTCAGCAGAGAGGTTGTTGTGGTCTGGTCTCTTGTGCAGCTGGAGGTTTCATTGCCACCTTCACTCCTGACTGGGCAACAATCATTTCAGAGCTTCTTAAAGGATAATGATGTCTTAGACCTAATGCTTTTTGGTTAAAAAAATCTCACAAACATCAGAAATACTGACTTTTCAGTATTAGAGGATTACATTTCAAAAAATTAGGCAGGTTCCTCATAAAGTCAGTCCTAAACTTGACTATATGACCAACATACAAGCATATAACTTTGTTTACTATTACTCACAAGAATAAATTTTGAAATATTTAAAAGATTTAGTTCTAGTTCTCTGAGAACAGTTTCTGGTCTCTCAAATTTTATTTCCATTTTATATCATCATCTTGATGTCTATTTACAGCACCTGGCTTGGACTCTATAAATAATAACCTCATTTTCAAGGCAAATGTTGTTTTCTAAAGAAAAAAAACCCAAACAAAAAAAACCAGAAGCAACCCCCCAAACCCAACTCCTAATATTACAACAAAGTTGTAGGGTTGGTTTTGAAATAAGAAAAGGCAAAACATGGAAATCAAAAGTTCAAGCTGGCATGCAGAGATTAAGTGAAAATAAAATTAACAGAAAGGGTGTTGTAAGAGTGCTATTAAAGCATTGCGCATAGTCCTTCATATGTGTCATATATATTAATGGTTTGTTTGTGTGTATGTGTGTAGTAATATTTGGTACATGAGTATTTATTTCAGCATCGGGCTTAGCACAATTCTGATTTTGGTAATGAACCAATCCAATTTGATCTTAAAGCATGTTATCCACAGATTCATGATAACACCACAGATTGAAATCCGGGCCATTAAGATCTCAAAGAACAATTCCAGAACAAGAAAATAATGGACACAGCACTTAATATAACCTAAAAACTCTCTGCTAGGTCCCAGTCCTGCTGGCTCAGGTCGCATTCCTGTTTCACAGCAGGAAGATGCTTCAACATCCTGGTGTCCTTCCCAAACAAAGACCACACAAAGGCAGGGGAAATCCACCATCAGTTTCTAAACAGCTTCTGATGGGAGCAATAAGAAGAGGTGGGAGGCAGGGCACACCAGAAAATGCCTTTGCTTGACAAAGGGCACAGCCTCAGTTTCTCTTGCTCATTTATTCTCCATAAATTCAAATTCCTGGTTATTGCAAGGTATCACATGCAAAACAAGGCAATTATTATCTCTAGTTTCTACCCTACATTCAAAACTATTCAAACATTTCTTGACAGTAATTAAGTAAATAAAGTTCTAGAGGCTCTGATATAATTGTGAGAAGAGAGAGTTCTCAGATTTCTTCTGTAATTAAATATTTTTTCATCACTTTGCAAAAGTCTCACATCATTTGCACAGAAATAGATGTTGGTAACTGCTCTGAACACACACTTTGAAGAATTAACTACTGTGTAAAAGATAATAATTTCTATTTTCAGACAAAAAACCTACATGGTTTTTAACTGAAAGATCCATCTAAGCAGGCTGCCAGTTTGCTGTCTCTTTTGGTACAATCATGTGGGACAACTGGGAGAAGTCACTCACTTCCCACCCTCAGTGAATGGTCTCAGACCACCTCAAATAGATGGGGTTTTTCCTTTTCTCTTTGGTGAAGGGAAGAGTTTGGGTATTGCTAATTGGTCCATGCATGAGCTCAAACACTGCTGACTAAATTAAGTTCAGGAGTGCAGTTGTATTTTTGCTTATTAACTTGTACCTGTCATGAAATTAGTGGGAGGCCACAGTTTCAGGCAAGTTTCTCCTCAGATTTTACAATCAATTCCTCCAGGACACATTTCCTACACATACAACAATACATAAAATATTGCCCAAATGTTCACTGGTTCTGTCGGAAAGCAGATGAAAGACTTCCCTCCAAGGCATTTTATTTTGTTGAAAGGAGGAGCATCAATGGGATTTGTAGCAGAGCTAATTAACTAGCAGATTATCTTGCAAACACCCTTCCAGTTGCACAGGTCAATATAATGCTTTTGAGATGCTGTCTAAAGGCCAACTGCCCTAATGCAAAATATGAAATAGACATCCCTTCACAGGTGGTTTTATGGTAGTGCCATACAGATATGACAGTGATAAACTGATAGTGGAATAACTGAGAAACCCAAGCCATTACAAGCTATTTTTCAAATCAACTACTGAGCTTCATGGGAATTGGTGAGTCCAAGTCTGAGAAAGGCATGATTTGAAGTCTGTGTACGCATTGCTAAAAGGCAGATGCAACTGCACCTCTCCATCACTGCTCTTAATAAATACCTAACTTAGTTTTATGAATTGACCCTGTGAGTACATCGTTAACCGGCACAGGGTAAATTCATCATGGTGAGCAAGATAAACACAAAGAGATCCACCATGGGGGAGAGAATGTGACTAATGGGTGTGGAGGGTGGAGAAGAATTTAAAACTACATAGCAGCTACGGTACACGGTGTTGGGCTGCTAGGAATGCTGTATTTGAGAAAAAAAAATCATTTAAGAGCAGACAGCTCTCTCAGAGCCCTGTGGTTTTGGAGAAGGAGTCAGAGGTGCTTCTTTGAGAAAGAACATGAAATGGAAAATAAAGAAGAGAAATTGTGTTGTCTGGGAAGATAATGTGAGTGGGAGAGGTTCAGACAGAAAAATACTTGTTTATTTTCAAAACAAAAAACCCCACACGGAAATATTAGCAGTGAAATCAGAGAAAACTCTTAAGCAGAATGTGTTAGCTGGTTAATTTGGGAGGTTATTTTGAAAATCTAGAATATGCATGCATATTTGCTTATCCATGCATGTGTACATGATACATGCATATATGAATGCACATTTTATATGTATGTGTCTATATTTAGGTACGTGCATATATACAGACACATACCCTCCCTTCATTTCCACACACAGCAGATGTCTGATTGCCATTTCCAGACCTACTGCATACTTTGAGTTCCCGTTGCCACCTGCTTTAAGAATAAAGGGGGATATTGAGCAGGAATTTAAGCAATGTGTTCCATTAATCCAAGTAAAAGGCAAATCACGATAAACAATTAGTAAAGCCATGCTTATCGCCCCTTTTTTATCTTCAGAGTATGGCAATGCACATGGACACAAGGCTTAGTGATTTTTTGTTTTACCAAATAGCCAGCAAAGTGGGCAAAAGACAAAAAATAACACAGTAACAGTAATGCTGTTGGTTCGCACCCAAAATATTCTATTTTAGAAATATCTCATACAGAGCAATTATGAAAATAGAAACACGCCATTCCAGATGCATGATAAATTTCTCAATCTGCCAAACACTAAATATAATCCAAGGTGGGAAAGTTTTACTGTTTATTTTTATTCTGTTCACAGGTATAATTCTACTCAAATAATCAGAGAAACTGTAAACTGGAAAATAGCTCTGGAATGAATCACTGCAGAGAAGTTCACAATATACTGCCTGAGAATTTTATCAAAGAAACTTCACAAGCCCTTTACAGCATCTATGGATTGCTTTTACTATCGTTTTATCAACACCAGATAGAAAATATTTTTGAAAAGATTACCATAAGACTGAGCCTCTCCATGTCATTATCAATTTATAGTCAGAAGAAAAGTGTCACAATTACCTTATAGTTTCTTTGTGGGCTTGGGAGGCATAAAAAAAAAATGTGATGGTGGCAGAAAAAATATTCCACCCAAATACTCTTTTAGTTAGTTTTCCCCTTGTTTAAAAATATAACATGAAATATGGAAATGTAGAAGGAGATAGAAGTGAATGGAAAACTGAAAAGTTCTCGTGACCATTTGAAAATCCATTTTTTTTCTGTTAGGAAACTGGATAACTAAAATAATCAGCATTAAACATAACCAAAAAATAATCCTCATGCTATATTATCTTGAAATCCCTTTTGCTAACCTTGCCTTTAAGAGCCTTAAATGAAAACTTGCATCTTACGTAAGCATAACACTTGACACAGCCATGCCTATAGGCACCATCAGATGGTTTACAAAATCTCAAATTATGTATATTGTAGGTTATTCACTCCATGAATAAACTATTAAATCAGTAGTTCAAACTTCAGCAGTTATGCAAATCTGTGACTGCAGTCTGTGCTGTAGCACTGAGGTGGCAAGTTGAGGATGATGGGTTCATGAAGTCTTATCAAAAGACGAACATCAAATGCACTAACACAAATACATTTGAGAGTGTCTGGATGAAAAACTTTCTCAGTGCTGCAATGCTCCTGGTAGATTTCAGACCAAAGATGTATTTAAAAATTACATGTATTCAATGAATTATTTCCTAACGTGATTGTTGCCAAATCAGTAGAGAGAAACATCATTACAAACTTGAATGAATATTCATATGGCACAAATAAACAATGAATACTCATCATGGCAAGCTGACAAAAATTATGCTAAAATTATGTTGAAATTGGTTTGGGAACAAATTCAAATTCATAGCCTGTTGGCAAATGCTTTGCTGAAAGAAAAAGAGATACAATTGTCATAAAACCATTTGCATACTTCAAATGTTGCGAGGAGTTATTTTATTTAGCCATAAGGACTCTAAGACTTTCAAGTCTGAAATCAGTTCCCATGGGAAACAAACAGGTTTTAGAAGATGCGCTGATTAATTGCCTTTGGTTCCCAACATTAACCCTCTTAGCAAGACAGATGAACAAGCTGGCTCTACAGATTTTCTTATTTAAACACCGCTACATATCCTTGGGTAACATTACTGGGAATTACAAGATATTAATTTTCAATTCCTGTTCCAATATGGAACCTAAGCTGAACTTTCATTTTCTTTCCACATCAGCTGATTGCTAAGGTGGAAGTTTAGCAGGCAGCCATCCTTATCCTGGCCTGACTTTTTCATACCTTTTGGTTCAAAAGTCCCTTCAGTCACCGGAGCCCATTAACACCTGCTATGCCTCTCAGCCAGACTCTAACTCGCTCAGCACTTGTTTGGCTTTTCCATCAGCTGGCTGTTATTGCAAACATACCCACTTTTTCTTTGGTTTCATCCTGGCCCTTCCAGCACCAGTTTATTATCTACTCTATCAAACCCTTTCACTTTAAACAGGCCATGAAGACAACTGCATAGTCAGATGCCCAGTTTGCCTTGGAGAGATTTTTCTTTCTGAGACAGAACTTTTTGTAGGAGGGAGCTGAAGATGTAGTTAGTTTCTAGAGACTTGTAAGTATGTGCTTTTATTAATAACACTGAGTTTCTTTAGTTTTCAAATACACCACTTACCTTACATTGCCTGAAACACTACTGAATAAATTAGAGAAGGCAAATAATTTTTTGTTTGTTTGTTTTTAAACTAAAGACAATTTTGAACCCACAAAGAGTTGTAACAAGATGCAAATAGATGTGTTTAGTCACCGTTGGGGCCTGATAACTAAATGAATGACAGTCTGTGCTTTATTATATAACCTGAATGGTAGCTACTTGTCACCATATCCCTGGACTGCCTACCCACAATGTCACTCTGGCCCTTAAATAAGGGACTGTACTGTACACTTAACTAAGAGACCAATTTGGAGACAATTTTTCAAGTATTCACAGCCATCACATAATCAAAATCTGTTTCTTTTATCAAGCCAATAATTTTGCAAATAAAAGCAAGAGTCTGAAACACTGAACTCTATTATAATGACTTCACTTACGAGACTTCAATACACTCAGCAAAGCTCCAACTAATTACCACAGCCTTACAATGTGGAGATGAAGGCTGCTTAGAGGAATGGCTTTTTAGAAAGGCAGTATGGAATGAAGGCAGGAGTTGAAAACCAGTCATGAAGCCAACATTTCAAGTCTAATTAAAGCAAGAAAATTTTGTCCTTAAAAAATCAACCGCGCTACTGATACATTGAGAAGTGGCTGGGGGAATATTCCCAACTCAATTATGACATTTGAAATCTTACAGGTATTTGAAAAAACAGCACAAATTTGACTGAATACTCACTAATCCTGCCAAAACTTCACCCTTCTCTATCTTCTTGGCTCTGCCTTGTCTGGGATTGCAGCCCTATCTGTAGCTTTGTGCTGTCTCTATTCAAAAATGTGAGCAGTCGAGTATTGTAATGAACCTGGGCTTTTCTGAGTTTAAAAGCTGCTTGGGGAATTCACTGCAGGAAAAGGTCCAGGCAAATCCTCTTCACATTAGTACACCATCTGGAGTCCTGTCACATGCATTTTTGGGCATAAGGTGGTAAATGCTGAAGGGCCTTTGTCCCCTTAGGCTTCAATTTACATGTCCTTGCTCTGTAAGGATCTCTGAGCAGCACTGCTTCCAAGAAACATATCTGGAGATCTCCAGCCTTTCTCTCAGGCACATTCATCCCACTGTCTGTCCCTGACCTTGCACTCTCATTGAAGGGTAACTAAGGAGTGCACTATCTCTCTTTCACAGCATTGCACCCAGACCATAAGCGGCCCCACCACCCAGGGACCTATTCCAACTGAGTCATGACAAGACCTTCTCATTTTCTCTCTGAAACAAATCCAACAGCACAATTTAAGATTAAAAAATCTGTCACACTGTAAAATTGAAGTTCTTACATATTTGCATTACCTAGCGTCTAATGGCTAATGTGTGCAGTAGCCTATTGTGAACTTCACGGTCTCTGCTTTGACATCAGTAGGTTCTGGATTTCTAATTTCAAAACTACAGCTGTTGCTAAAATCCTGTCAGGCAAAAACAGCCACCTTTACTCCCCCCTCTTCCAGGAATTTGGAGGTGACATTGTTTGTGACATTGTGAAATGGATTGGTCTGATGTGATTCTCTCACCTGCATGTGGGCTGAACCTTTGCAATGCTTGTGCTACTCGAATGCTCTGTGCTTTCCTTGGGTGATGACAGTGACTAGGATGCCAAGGTAAACTGCTTTTTTTGCTGTTTGGTATTGTTGCCATCATTGCAGAATATGCCCCTTAGCCTCAAGCCAGTCGCAAATTATTTGTTTTCATCTCCTTTGGCACTTCCTGTAAACACAGACAATACCAGTCACGTGTCAGTGAAACAGATACCTGTTTTTTAACTGAAAACTTGTAAAAATGTCAGAATTAAAAACTGAAGGCACCCTCTGTGTCTTTCATGTTGGCAGGTGCTGCCTGCAGACCCCGAGCAAGAGGCTGCTTTCAGTCTCCCAGGTGTCACCCTGGCTTCTGGAGGGATTCAGTTTTCCTCACATTTTAAGTGCTTATTCATGCTTTCCAGGTGGGCTATTTGTTTTGCTGCTGTTTTTGGGTTTTTTTCCCCTAGCTGCACACTAGGTTCAGTGATCACTGGAGAGATCTGACAGAGGTCAGCTGCCTGGAATGTTTCAGTTGTACACAGAGGAGCCATCCACTGTTACCAGGCCAGGCATGTTTACCACTTGCTCCCCTGCTGATGGGACCACTCTTATGATGGACAAGTTATTTTTTCTGCTGCAAATACACTGAAGGATTTGCAGGAAAGTTTCCTTTCTCCCTTTTATCCAGCAGGACGAAGTTAGCAATATGACACTGATAAAACCCCATTTACTTCTATTTAAAGAAGGTGCTACCACCCTTTTTCTTTACATTTGCAGCTACAGTCCCCTTTCTTATCAATGCAGACAGATTCTGTTCACAGGAGCTTGAAGCTGCTGATGCCTTAAAAGGTAGAACAGCCTCTTCTCTTGACATCTGAAGGAAAGAAGAGATTAATAAAGCAGATCCATGGAGCATGCCTTGTATAAATGTATCTGTGGGGATATTCTTCATATTCTTCCTTTATGCTCTGTTCTTTTATAAAGCCAATTTATTCACAAGTGAGGAAGATTAGGTCACTGAGGAACTGAAAGTTTAATTTAGTTTTCCCCAGTTTCTGGATAGGAATGCAAGCCAGTGTTCTATTAGTAACACTGAAATTTCAACTTACTGCTGACCCTTACTGCTGTCAGTCAAGTCCTGAGACATGGGTTGAACACAGACACCACAAAACAAGGATGTTGTAGATGCAGCTAATCCTGTAATCCAAGGCACCTGCATCTACAAAGGGCTGCAAGGATGTGTGAAGTGTCTTGTTGCATGATTTAGGCATGACCTGACACAAAAGCATGTCAGATTCCCAAGAATTTTGGATGCTGACTAGGGTGGGAGAGTATGTTTATAGCACAAAGTTCCATCAAAACATTTCTTATAGTTGTGACTTCATGTAGAAGTAATATGGTAGGTGAGTTTCCAGTCACTCCCTTTCAGTTTGGAGTTTCAGGGCCAGAATAGCTTTAAGCAACATTACTGTGCAGTAACTTCTAAAGTCCTACATCAAGAACATTTCATAGTACAGTATCCATGTTTAATAAGACAGACACAGAATGAAAGCCAGAACAGTGAAACATGTCTAAATCTTCAAGGCTTTATTAAATTAGAAACTAAAAGACTAAAAAAAAAAAAAAAAGAAAGGGAGAAAAAACCAACCAACCTACAAAAAACCCAAACCCACCCCACAACATACCACTCTTTCATGCAGTGGCTAGAAGTGCCATTTTATAACTTACCTTACTTTGTTAAATGTGACAGTAGTTGTAATCTAGAATCATAAAGAAAATAGCAATAAATACCTATAATTCCTAACAATTTGGCTGTTGAAAGCCTGGGTTTTCTACTACGGTAAAAAGTTGAAAGAATTGATGTATTCATACAAAGCCATGTACACTGTCATACACTGGGGTTTCACTCCTGTTTTGTAATTATGAAATATTTTCGAATCATTAGATTGAGGACTTCACTTGTGCTACTGGAGATTACTGGTCATGGTTCATTGTCTCTCAGTAGCTCTAATATAAAAGCAAAAGAAAAATTACTCCCTACAGTGGCAGGCAATAACAAGAGAGAGCAATAGTTGGCAGACATGACCAGTGGAGAGACACACTTAAGAAAATGTTTATGTGAAGGAAGTTTACGACTATACCTGCTTTCTTTTGTGAGTCAAAGTCTGTGTATTGAAGGAACTGACTACAACAGTCTTTCCTGAGTTCTTAATTGCCACAGTTATGGAAGAAGTAAAAGCACTTGCATTTATGGAAGTTACCTTCCACTGCCTCCCCTTTAAAGTCTTTGCCCGTGTAGAAAGTGACAGAAATACACAATGAATTAATTCCCTTCTTCCACATGAGCAAGAGAAATACTGTGCCAGAAAACAAGCAAGCCAACCCAAGTCATACTGTGATTAACAGTTATATACAGAATGAATCTCTTCTTGTCTTCAGGGATTAGCTGAGAAGTATTCCTCTTGATGTTGCTCTAATTGGTGGATAGGCTCATGTCTGAGTTGGATCACCTACTTTGTGTCATTCACAATGATTTCCATGAATTTGGAGTATTCAAGACAATTTCTATTTTTGTTTGCTTTTTGCTGATTATGCAATAAATAAAATATCTCTTTGCCTACATTTTATAGACTCGTGGTAATGAGATCTCCTTTACTACATTATGTATTAAGAATATATAAAATACCTAATGGGTGCAGATTAACAGTCTCACAGAGGTGGCACATGACGGCCACTATCTACAGCCCACCCCGCTCGTGCCCCTCCATCAATGAGAACTGTGGGAGAGATGCAAGAGGGTGTGGAGCCCTGCTTGTTCTGTGTGTGTGTGGGCCTGCAGGCCCTGAATTTGACTACTGCCCTCCCCTGTTGGATCTGCTGACCGTGTCTGCCTCCACCACATTCCACAGCAAAGAACACCAGGTGCTCACCACCCACAGCCCAGAGAGATGCTTTCCTTTCTCTGTTTTAATCCAGTCTCCTACCAGTTTCCTTGAGCATACCCAGTGCCAGTACTTCATGGGATCCAGCTAACAGCCCACTTACATATTTAGTTCATCTTCTGCCTCTGTGATTTGTAAACCTGTCTTATGCCCCATCCACCTCCTCCTGTAATCAGGCAGGAGTCACAGCCTCTTTAGTCAGTCCGTATGAAGAAACTCCTACATCCCTCTGATTGCTGCAGTTTCTCTTCTCTGTACCTTCTCTAAGACCACCATGTTTTTCTTGAAATGTGTCATTCCCAATACTTTTCCTGACTGTGCCCAGAGCCTCATTGACTTTTCTGGCTGCTGTTGAACAGCAGGTCAATGAGTTTGGAAGACAGTCAGGAATGGCTCCAAAATGTCTTTCCTGGGTTGTAGCTGTCTGTCCTGAGTTGCAACAGTATTTTAGGTTCCCTTATCATATCATCTCTTAATACTTTTTCCAGCAATAGCCATGATCATTTCCAACTCCCTTCACATAGGCAGCACCTCCAACTCTGATGATCAGCTGCCCTTCTCAAAACAACTGCTTCTGTTTCAGTTATGTTCCTTTTGAAAGGAAGTAATAAAGTCTAATTGGGCTGTCCAAGGCAAGAAGAGCAAGATGTGGTACTTCTGAAATACTTTTTCTGTTGTACTGTGGCATTTCTGAAATACTTGTTCTATTGCACTCTTCATTTTCCTCTGTACACTCTAATTTCCCAATTTGAAATTTTCTTTGGTATTGCAACTATGTGTTGTTTGACATAAAAAGTACGCCTTAAGCAGCTTCTTCATTTTACAGCTCAAAAAAATTCCCATTTAAAAAAAAATTTCAGCATATCCAGAAACTATGGAGTATTGTCTTATTTAGGTGTCACCAAATCATTACTTCTTTACAGTGCTTGAAGTTCTTCACAAGTATTTCTAAAATATGGAACGATATACTGTGCTCTTTTACTCATTCACATTCCTCTTCCAAGCCAATCAAGATCTCAAGCAGATCTGTCAGGATGAGCTGCACACATGTGCATGTGTTTATACCTTGTTCTTTACCTATAGAAGTGGTTTTGTAGATGGTAGGGCTTCTTGAAAACACTATACCATTTATCTCAGCATATATCTCTTGAAATACTCATGTGCTGGAACAAGTACATGAAATTTATGAGTACGTTTCAATAAATATTGTCCCAAGAAGCTCCAGCCTGGCCCAGCTACAACATGTATTTAAAGAGAGAGTAGGAATATGCAAAAGTGATTAAAGGAAAGCGTGCCTAGCAGCAACTTCTTATCTAGGAAAGTAAGAAACATTTTTAAGGGCTAGGGACCCACAGACATTTTTGGACGATGGAATTTAAAAGGGGTTACAAAACCACATAGAATAATGTGGTCAGGAGAATGAGAGAGAGGAGAATTTATTTGAGTCTTAGAAATCATGATCTGTAGTGAACTTTAATTATTGTTTTCCAAGGAAGGTTGAAAGCAATAAAAGCAAGGATAAATGCTAACCTGAAAAGCAGAAAAGCATGTCAAAGATGTCTGGGGTTTTGCTGGAGATGTTTTGGTTGGTTGGTTGGTTT
>WEKY01014273.1:6892-18753 GCA_013390045.1 Picathartes gymnocephalus
CGCGGGCTGTACGCGGGCTGTACGCGGGCTGTACGCGGTCCCTGCCGTGCCCGTGGGGCTCGCCCCGCCGGCGGCCCGTCCTCAGGGCCGTGGTGCTGAACGGCGCCCGCCCGGTTCGTGTGCTCCAGCGGGCGTGTGAGCCGCTTCCCCGAGGTACTCACACCGCAGCTGGGGACCCGTGCTCCGGGAAAAGCGGCAACTTAAGGGACAGTGCAAACGGGGGAACAGCTGCACCATGTGTGGAAAGGTGTGAGCACCTCCAGTTCTTGGTCTGCCAGCATAAACGGCCCTTCACAAGCAGCCAGTCATCACAGATGTTGGGTTCTATGGAGACAGGTATGCTCTGGAAACAGAAAGACATTTTGAGAGAGGGTCAATAACTTACCCAGACCGAGCCATTCCAGTGTTCCCTCTCCCAGTTCTCCAGAAGCAGAAGTGCTGCAGCAAGGGAATAGCTCGTAAAAGGAGAATTCGTAGGAACTGCATAGGAAGCGTTGAAGATGTTGTGTGGTTTCTTTCTTTAGTATTAGGTCTGTGAATGGAAACGTTTGTCATCAACAAGTGGCAGTGTGCAGTTCCAGCACATGCGAGGCTGTTGAGTGGTCAGCTCCTCGGGAGCTGGAAGTTCATGAACTCTAGATCTGCTCTGATGTTTTAGAGAAAACACATTTGTTACTGAGGTGGTGTTATACCACCTCACATCATTGTCGAGGCCGGGGGAAAAGGACTCTCTTCAAGGAAGGAGTTCCTTCCAGTCAACAAAACCTGGTGGAGGGAGCCTGGCCGGTCTATTATTGGAGTATTTTCATGTGAAATGTTTCTTTTCTTCTAGCTTTTGTCATTAGTATTGTTGCTCTTACTGTTATCTCATTGCTGTTTCCAGTAAATTGTTCTTACCTCAACCTGCGATCTTTGCATATTGTGCCTCCAATTCTCAACTTCATCCTGCTGCTGAGGGGAAGTTGGGAGAGCAAGAGAGAGTGATGGGTGGTTGTGGAGCGTCTTGATGGGGGGACTGAATTGGGGAATACTATTCCTAAACCATAACAGCAATAGATGTTACAGCAGCAGGGAAACTTAGTCCCACTTAGTTTAAAATGGTGCTAATGGCTCAAGCAATCTTGTGACAGTTAATGCAGGCAGCTCTTTCTTTCAGTCACCTCAACTCAGGCAGCCCTGGGTTGTTGTGGTTACTATTCATCCTCACTGTTCTTTGCTAAATGTCACATAGTGCTGTCAGCAATACCACAGCCACATAAAATCAATTATGTCTCTCCTCCCTGGGCGCCCTCGACTGCTAATTAGCGACTTGTTGCCTTTAGCACCAGTTCTGCCTCTCAGAGAACAGAGTTCTTCAGACACCGCCCTTCCACTGACCTGCGCTGTGATCTGACCTACACAGTGTGCCTTCTCTTGCCTTGCCTTTTCAGTCCCGTATTTTGGCTGCAGGTTCTTCAAGGCCGGGAAGTTTTGCACACTGAGCAGACAGTGACAAGTCCATCATCTCACTCAGGTGCTTTAGGTAGTCCCTCTGAAATCGTACAGGAATATCAGACAAGGAGGGATCAGAAGTGCCCTGTGCCTCCCGTCTACATTACCTCTTCCCCAATATCCAGGAGGGTTCATGTGACATTCTCCCAAAAAGGATCTGCCTGCCTGAAAGAATCTCCTCTTTCTAAATTTCTTTCTTTTTCAAAAAATGCTGAACTCCTGATAGAAATACCTAAGCTGATGGGTGTTGATTCTTCATGTGTGAGAGGAACTAACACAGCAAAACTTGTTTTCCTCCCAGATTTTGGGATCTAGTTGATCTTTCCCTCTGCCAAAGGTAAGTTTTACCTTGATGCTTGTTGTAGAAGTCAGAACAAGTGAAAGACCTTGTCCAGGGCAATAGCTATAGAGTTCAGCTATGTTAATTTAATTTGCAGCTTTATGGAACATTTCCCAGTTTTAAGGAAAGTTTGTACTGAAATCTCAAGAGATATTGTATACATTATAAAGACTTTTTTTTATTATTTTGAAGTGAATTATTAAATAAAACATTACTGAATAAGTTTTTCCTGTGAAAATGAGCACCTTCTGGAAAGGAATGAGATCCTTCTTCCTCTAGGCTTTAGGCATTTTAACCTTCGAGGGGAGCCATAGCATCATCTAGATGCATTCGAGGGGATTTTCTGGGCTATAGACGGAACGTACATTTACTGTCCAGGTGAATTCAAGGCCAGTTTCCAGTCTGCAAGCAGAACATACGTTCTTTAACTTGAATACTTGCGAGTGATGTAAGCCAGCAGCATTTGGATAACAACATGGAGAAAGGTTATTTTATTGTCTGTCGATGCAGAGGTGGGGTGCTGATTTGTCACAGACACACACAGAGGAGTTATAGCTGTTCAATACACTTTTTCACCTGTCTGAAGATGTTCATGTACTCCTGTAAACTGCATCACTGGGTGGATGGCAAAGGTTGGGTGGCTTCAGAACAATTTATTCCAACACGAGCTTTTTTTACTTCCCAGGTGACATGAAAACCATCTCTTTGTTTAGAGTATCTCAAATACATGAGCTTACACATTCCCTCTGAGCTCCCTTCTAGTTGCAGTGGTTCAGCTACTAAAGAAAACTGGAGTAACATCTTGTGTCTTTGAAGTGTATGCATATATTTGTTCAACTAATTTACCTCAGTGATGTTTGCAGGAGCTGTTTTGATGTGAGTGCAACCGTTATAGGTAAGCATGGGAGGATATGTGCAAAGCACTCCTGTAATGTGATAAAATAATTCCTTTTTTGTGCCTGAGACTAAAAAATGCAAAAGTTCATGCCTGATGACTTTTTTCTACCATTTTTTTCCCCACTGTGAGATTTTTGTTGCAGTGTGTTGCCCCCCTCAGTACCCTAAATTACTTACTGTAAAGCTCTCACCAAAAAGATATTTTCTGGGTCAAAACCAAGACTTTGAACTCTTTGAAGAAAACACATTTTAAATTACGACTTGGATAAAGCAATGGGGACAGAGGATTTTGGACAGAGGAGAGAAATTTCATGAAGGGGACAGGCATGTAGTAATGGACAACTTACGTAACAGCAAGCAGAGGGAGAAGAGAACTAAACCCACAGCACTCATAGCAGCAGAGGAGGTCTAGAAGATTTACACGGTTGTGGATTTCCATCAGATTTGTAATTTTGCCAACTAACATGGCAGGTTTTCCAACTCTTGCAGCTGCTGATCTGCACAATGACTTTGAGCCCCTTGGGCTTATTGGTAGGTGAAATTAACATTGATTTGTATGGTCAGGGAGTCTCATTCAACCAGAATGTTTGGGATTGTCTGCACTTATGCAATCACTTTGCATGTATGCAGATGATACATGCAGGCTATGAGCCTGCAAGTCCCTAGCTTTTAGGGGGCTGGCTGATGTTCACAACACGCTTTTCTGTAGAATCAAGTCTTTCACCATCCGAGGCAATAGCACTGTCAGTTACGGCATCATATATTCGATCCAGTTGTTCATGTGACACAAACTGAGGCAGCCCCATTGACTTCACTGATATTTACATGACTCATTCTAGTAAGGGAGCTGGCTCTATTTTTTGCCTTGGCCATGTTTATCACTAGAAAGGGTTTACGTTGCACAGTTAATTTATTGCAGGTGAAACATTCCAATCATCCCTGTTTCTCTGCTCAAATGCAGGTTTGCATTCCTGTCTAGGAACACTGCCCTAGGTTTGGTGAAATGAAAATGCCTGACAGTGGATAAAACATAGGAAAATATATGAAGGGGTGTACAGAGGAATGGACTAGTGCATTTTCCTGATGGAGCTAGTGTTTGTCCTTCCTTACACAGCTCGAGAACTCGTGTGCAGCCAGGGGCTGTGAGCCAGCCTGGGGTGTGTCGCTATGGTTCCCGTTTGGATTGCTGTCCTGGCTGGAGAAAGAACAAGGGCCACTGTGAAGGTAACATTTTTCTGCTTGTTTCCTCTCTGTTGCTGCGTATTTGGTACTAATAAGGGGAATTCTTACAAGTCTTACATGCCAGAAGTTACAGAAAGAAAACTTCTGAGGAGTGAAATCTAACTCTGAGAGAGTGAATAAAACGTGTTTGAGAGACCATCTCCTCAAAAAATGCAGACGTTTGGGTAAATAACACCAAACCAAAACTTGCCTGTTCAGAAATTCTTAGATCCAGAAGGTACCATCTGTTCTGACCTCCTGCAGAGCCCTGGTCAGTGGCCATACTGTTACAGCTGTTGAGTACGTGCCACAAATGCAGTGTTTTCTAGTGCTATATAAGGACCCCTAAAATGGTTTCATATCTGTTGGAGTACACAGCCTCTGAGAACGAGAAGGTTTTAACTTTATAAAAATATAAATAAAACTCCAGCAACAAGTGCCTCTGACCTGAGCCAGCCAGCCAGCATTCTTGTCTGTGGGTCGTTTGCTTAGTGAAGAGACAATGACTCTTAAGACACTTCTAATTTGTAAAAGGTCTACATATCCCGTGGAGAATGCAGCATGGAATCTCTCTCTCCAATTCTACTTGGGCAAAACACAACAAAATAATAAAATACATGTTTCAGAAATCTTTTTCAGGTGGTGCACCTGTTGTCCCAGAGAGTCTGGCCTTCCATATCTAGTGAAATGAATTTGGCAACTAACATGGCAGGTTAAGCCTGTATAGAGGCTTAAGATTATTCATTGCTGGAAATCCATATACTAAAAGGGAAGCATGCTAAAATGTCTCTGCTCTGTATATATTATATGCCATTTTTAAAAAAGAAAAGGGATTATTGTAGTATTTCTTGCATTGCTTAATCACACTTTAGTTTTGATGCAATTTAATACCTGGAGGGACAACGGGCAAATGTGACTTCTATCAGCCAGCGGAGTAGGTTGTCTTGTTTTAAAGCAATAAGTTTTCCTAAAATTTGAAGACTGTTCTTTGGCAAACTTTAAGCCACCTATAATGTAATTCTGCATTGTAAATCTAGATGTGGTGTTTTTCTCTGCTTCAGTGTTAACACTGCAAGTCGGTCTTTTGTAGTCTTGCATCTCCTCAGTTACAGAAGAGAAATGTGTCCATCCCATGGGAGAACACCCCAAGCAGGGATGCTTGGGATCCCAGGGCATCCTGTGGTCTTGCAGTGCGCCACGTTGCATTCAGGGCTGGAAGAAGTGTTGAAAAATGCCTCAATCTTCAGAGTTAGTATCCTCAGTACATCTGAATGCATCTGTTAATGTAGGGAAGATGCTTGAATTCAGAAAAGTGAATTTTAATATTAATTTTGCTATGCAGTAACTAAACTTTCCTATAGTTTGCAGATCAGCTTTACATAAGGAATCAAGATTCACATTCTGGTGCACAATCTTTCACTCTTTCTCCAGAGCTATTCCTTGTTTAGATGCATGTTTGATTTCCTCCTCCTGAATAATCCCCAATCACAGTGACAATCATAGGAGGTTTAAGGCTTATAAAAGTCAGCATTTAATTTTTGATTGATGATCCAGAAGAATTAGAGTTGCTTTTTAATGCATCCAGGTTAAATGCAGCCCTCTCAAATTATTGTAAACTTGATGCAATTATACTTACTGGGATGTGTGGTCAGGACAGTTGCCTGATGACAGATGTGCTCTGGATGCTCCACCATGGGATAGACATGTTCCTCAGCTGTAACTGAGGAGATCCAAGACTGTAAATCTGCTGTAGGATTATGTGTCTCCTTTGGCTCTAGGAGAGTGCTCTTGCCTCTTTCCTGCTCCACATGCCAAGCATAGCAATTCAAGCTGCTGGTCAGCTGCTTCTCACATAGGCTTCTTAAAAAAAAGGAAAAAGGCAAGAGTACAAAACTAAATGTGGGTTGTAAGCATCGCAGAAAAAAATATGAGGGAGACACCTTTTGTCTTTATAAACTTGGAAAAAAAAATTCTTGTAATTCATGTTAGCACCACTATTCTCAAGCCCAAATAAAGTGCTAATCAGTAGTTACTGTGCTCAGACTAGAGGGAGAGATATGGAGGATGCTGAACTTGTGCAGAAGTTTTTAGACAACTAAGCAGGGCAAAAGTTCTCAAATAGAATATTTCTAACTTTTTATTCCTCTCTCTCCTTTCTCTGCCTGACTCCACCAGCTACCTGTGGACATGGTTGCAAGTATGGCGAGTGCAAGGGACCAAACAAATGCAAATGTTTCCCTGGGTTTACAGGGAAAACTTGTAATCAAGGTTTGTGCATGTGCTCCAGAAAGAAGACTGTTGGTTTTCTGTTTCCTTATCTTGTATTATTGTTTCTGTCAACTTCCAAAGCAGTAAACCAGGATGTTTTCTTGTTTATGTAGAAGAACTTAAGAATTTAAGGCTCTTGCATCTCCAGCATCCCAGGCAAGCTCTAAGCCTCCTTCAGCAAACAGAAGTTTGAATTTATATAATGTCTCTCTTATGGGCTGATGACAAGGGCAAACTGTCATGTTTATAGTCAGAGAATTAAGGCACAGAGGGATTATATAGGAAAGTATCAGAAGATATGGAAGCCAATTCCAGAAGCCACATTATTTTCTTAAATAGCAACACATGTTTCTTTTTAAAGTAATCTTATAATCAGAAAGACATGCAATTGTATGCTAGACATGTAATTTATCAATCTGCCTTGGCCGTTTGTATATGCTGATGGTATTTCTGAGAACCACCACTGAGAGTCCTTAGAATTGCATTGTCAGAAACTTTAAATGCACTGTTTTCTCTCGATAAACTTGGAATTTGACATGGAAATATTTCAGTTGACACACTGGTAAGAACTCAGCTTTTTTTTCCTCTTCCAAAATATGAGACACCTGTCTTGGATCAGATGAAAGGAGCAGGTCACTGTGCATGGAGAGGCCATCCTACTGCAGTGCAGATGAGTGAACTGTAGGTGCTATGATGGAAGCACGACATAAAGGCCACACAAATGACTAGGTCTGTCCTTGCTTAAACTCCTGCAGACTTTGCTTGAAAATATTGCATTGACATGCTAAACACACATTATTTATAGTCAAAAGAGTCCATTTATTACACAGTATCTTTCAAACCATATACCCTAAAGATATACTATTAAGTATTTTGGAAAAATCCATCTTTTGCATTTTTGATATTTCTCACAGAGAAAGAAGTACCTCAGTACCACTAGAAAGGAAAGGGAAACGGCAGCTGTGCTTATATGTAACAGATATGTAGATACCACTTACAACTTCAGCTTCTAAACCCAGAAGTTTAACCTCAAAAATTATTTGGCAGCTTAAATGTTACTAAAAGGCAACAGAGAAGCCCCCAGCTTTTAGGTGTTTTCCGTGCAGTAACTCCATGTGCATTTGACATGCTCTCCATAGGCAATCAGATCAATTCTGTGCACTTTGGTAGGTTCAGAGACTGAGGCTTTAAGGAACCACTGCACAGACCTACACATGCAAATTCCCTGGTAGCTCCTGGGCTTTTCTACCTTCGAAAGCATGGCCAGGATTTTTTCAGTGAAGTGGTGGCTGGTACAGGCCAGAAGTGTCCAAGAGTTGTTTGTTTGAACAGTATAGCCATATAGGTGGTCATGTTCCATCAGCCAGGAATGCTAATACCCACTTCTAATTTACTGGCAGATGTAGCCTTGGTCTGTCCTTACAGCAGAATGTCCTGCTGAGCAAGCTCAACATGAGCTAACTAAAATAACAGAGATAAGAGGACTGTATTAGTCTGCCACCAAGTCTGAGCTAAATTAGCCTTATCTGCATAGGTTCTTTTTTAGAGCTGTGTATGCTATCTGCGCATTGTGAGAGATAGGTGCAGATAAGCACTTTTGAAAATGTATGGTCTAAGTGGAATAACTTTTGTTCTCCAGTTTGCTCTCTAGTTTCTTTGTTATGAGAGTCTTAGTTATTTAGTGGAGTCACAGAAGCACAAAAATCCAGTGTGATTTGCAAACAGGTAGGTTGTCCTTTTTCAAACAGTCCCTGTGAGAATAATAGAATGCAACCCTTTCTCTTCCCTGGACTGAGCTGTAACAGACACTTGTGCACCTCCACAAAGTTTATGCTTTGAATGGTCTGGAGGTTTTGTTCCTGTGGTCTGCAGAGTGTGACACAAGAGCAGATGTTTCTCCCATTAGAAGTGGAGTTGCACAAGCTCAGTGCTTGCCTGGAGAGCTGTATCTTTACTGAAGTTATGTTATCGGTCATATGTGCTGTTAAACGCATATTGAATGGGCTGCATATGCTGGTGCTTTCTATAAATGAGTTCTGTCTATTTACTAATAATTACAAGAGGCAGAGATGTCAGTTCATGGACGTCAAAAACACAGATATCTTCTTATCATAGGCCAAATATCCTTGTCAGCACTGCTCACCCTATACCACATAAATTAAATGTTTTCGAATTCTCATTTTCTCCCTGTGAACGATAGATGTTGAAAATTTGAAATTGATTTAGTTTCTGAAAAGCCTTTAAATCCTGGATTTTGAGAAGGATTTAGGATGTTTTATTCTCAGGATTTTGAGATCCTTTTAAAGTCACATAATTATTATCATATATTGTATTTCATTTCTGCTACGGGTAACCTTGGTGGTAGTGTGTAGCTCAGAAAAATTGAAGTAAAAATCTTTGTTTCACTTTATCTCAAACTGTTTTGCTGTTCTTAGTCTCATGTTTTTGCCTTTCTAATACAGAGGTCATGTAGAGGGCTAGAATCAGAGAAATTCAGAAAAATAACTCCCAAGAAAAGGTTAGCTACAATTCTCTCCACCCCTCCACTTCTTCCTAACAAGCTGCCAAAGATGTGGCCAGAGTTTGCATTAAGTTTTCAAGTGTGGAAGTCTGTGTATGCTGGTTTTACTAGCAGTCTTTCAGCCAGATGGTCTGCTAAACTCTCATCTTGCAAGGGGCTGGCTTATTTTCCATCCAGACAATTTTACCCTGGGGAACTCCACACATTAAGCAACATTATCCACCTATATGCATGAATATGTGTATAAAAGCCCAGCACTCACTCAGTTCCAATGACTTGTGCAGATCTGAACGAGTGTGGACTGAAGCCACGTCCCTGTGAGCACAGATGTATGAACACACATGGCAGCTACAAGTGCTATTGCCTCAACGGGTACATGCTCATGCCAGATGGCACATGTGCAAGTAAGTAACAGAGCTGATGGAACAGGCACCAAAATCATCTAATCCCATTCAATCCCAGATGATTTTCTTTTTGTGATGAACAGATTTAGCTTATTCAGGATAAGGTCTTTGGCCCTGCTTTCTGGTACTGTCACAGCTGAAAAAGACTCCTTTTTGGTAGTTCCTGGGTAAAGTAAACCAGGTCATACTTACATTTTGGTCTTCAGAGGTATTTTGGTCCTGATAGAAGTAAAAGTCTTTGATAGTGTAGCTTCAATTGAAGAACAGCTAGTACGATCTCAGTGTATAGTCCTGCCAGTTCATCTGTTGAAGAAGGATGACTGAATGTATTCAAGCAAAGCACCAATACAGATTAGTTTTTGCTGTGCTGAATTTCATGCCATTATTCCTTGCTTTACCGTTCTGTGCTCCAAAAGTGATTTATTTTATCTATGTTTATACGCTTTCCACAGTTGATGAAAACTGTTCTTGCAAACATTTGCTGTATGATCTAAGGCTTATCTAAACTTATGAAAATATGTTTCTAGCTATCTTCTTTGTCTTTAAGCCAGCATGAAATTGAAAGCATTCTGCTTTTTTAGCCAACCTGATTTTTCAGACCTGGGGAAGCTTCTAGTTTTTCAGTGACAGAGTTTTGTTTGTAGAAAATATCTCATGGACTCCTGAATTTTTAATATGTTAATGTATAAACAGTTTTACTTATAATGAATGGAATTTTGTTGTTCTGATTAATTTCTGTGTTCATCCATATCTAACTTAAAATTCAGTGTGTGATTCCAACCTAGAATTTTGCTCTTCTTGTTATTTTAAATACTGTTTTCAGGTTCCAGGACATGTGCCATGGTGAACTGCCAATATGGGTGTGAAGAAGTCAAAGGGCAGGTGCAGTGTCTCTGTCCATCAGGTGGCCTTCAGCTGGGACCAAATGGAAGGACATGCATCGGTATGGTTAGAGAGCTCACTCTCAGCTTCTTTTCTGCAGGATCCCCAAAGCCATAAGATTCTGGGGAAAGGTTAGGAAGTAATTAACCCTCCTCACTATCTTAAATAATACTTCAGGTTACTCTCAGTGTGATGTAAAGTTTTCATGCTTTTTTAAAAATAATTTTTCTTGAACTATCAGCCTTGTAATTCTTTGGATAACTCTCATCCCAGTAAATAATTCAATGTTTTGACATGATTTAGAGCCATCAACAGATTCAGTTTCTCCCTACTGGTATGAGGCCATTAAATTCAGTTCTTTGCCTGCAGGAAGCTGCCCTACTGATGTAATGTGTTATAGGATTTGGGCATTTTGTTTGGATGGGGCTTTTTTTTATTGTGATGACCCACAATACAAACCTCGCAATTTTCCACCAGAAGCCGCAATATTTCTGTGAGTTTCCTGTCACAAAGAAAGCATTGCTTATAATACTTGGTACTGTGTTCTTCCATAAAGTTAGTTCACATTTTACTGCTTCACTCATAAGAACACGTGCGAAAGCCATCACCAAATGTGAAATTATAGGACTTACTTATTACGCTTATTTGTGATAGCCAAGACCAAACCATTCCCATGCAAATCCCAGCGAGTTTTTTCCCATTTTACCTTCTCGTGGATCTGACCAGCATCCCTTCTCCTGCTGCAGACATTGATGAATGCTCCACTGGGAAAGCTGTCTGCTCCTACAACCGCAGATGTGTCAACACGTTTGGGAGCTTCTACTGCAAGTGCCAGCTGGGTTACGAACTAAAATACACCAGCGGCCGCTACAACTGTGTAGGTAAGAGTTAGCCCATGGATGTTCCTTCCTCATTCTTCTTATTCCCACAGTGTGCATCTTCCCTGTCATTGCCTCAAGCACGTTGGCCTGTCCTCAGGATGCTGCCTCAGAAATGGGTAAAAGATGTCACACTTAGGGAAAAATTCAAAGTCCCATCAAGAATATTCTGTTTTTTTCTGTAGCCTTATGAGAAACCGAATCACTGGCACAATTGAAAGTGCTTCATTGTATCAAGTCAAGATGTGCAAGAGTTTGTTGTAAGCTGGAAACTGTTGACTAAAAAAAATGCTATTTATGGTCAAGTTTTAGTTAAAGAACCATTTTTTGTTTTCTTGGCTTTCAAACTGTGATGAATAAGCAGTACCACTATATATATATTTTTTTTTCATGTCATTATTGAGGAATGTGAGTTAAGTGCATTCATGACTGTCAAAACAGTATTTGGATGAATAGTACAGAACTTGCAGGGAAAAAAGTATGAAAATAGTAAGTTTCAATTACATTTCAGGTTTCTGTTACATGACAAAGTTTCTCCCTAATAAAAATGAGTACAGGCAAAAATGTTATCTTGACATGCTCAGGTGTTAATACAAATGTCAAAACATGCTTAACTCCTGTCTCAATCCATTAGTTAAATGCTGGAAGGACAGGAAAGTAAAAGTACTGCAGCAGGTGCTGCAGGAGTATTGTTCAAGCTGTTGACTACACAAGGCCCTGGAAGGGTTGGAACTACTACAAATGAATAAAAAAGAGAATTAATGGGATTTGTTTATATTTAATTGATATTGGAAGTAAGGGGTGGGAGGGAGATCATAAGGCAGGTTTGGAGACTTAAGTTTGCATTTCATGTTGTCTGAAAACCCTGAGAGATTTCAAGTGGAATTTTTTTTTTTTCTCATACAATATGTATGCATGGGGAAAAAACTGGAAAGGTCTCAGTAGTCACGATTTTATTT
>WEKY01014276.1:0-32996 GCA_013390045.1 Picathartes gymnocephalus
TCTATTTTAGAGAAAAATGAGGAGAAGACCAAGATATTTCTTTTCCCCTTGTTTCTGGGAAAAGAGTTTGTCACTAATTTCTGTGCAAAATACTGTGAAAATATTGAAAAAAAAAAAGCTATCCCTTTGTCCTTCTGTAAGGACAGATCTCAGGTTCAGCTAAGTCCACTGTACTGCTGACATATGTTTCTTAGACTGAGATGGGAGGGGGGGGAGTGTTAAAGAATTCTGTAGAATGGAACTGTTCTTGAATTTTAAATACCTTAGGAATGTCAAATGTTGAATTAACACTTCTTTAAAACTTTCTTTCATGCATTTTTTGTGGCTCAGAGAGTTTAAGTGCAGCTACTTGCAACATCTACCATTGGGGCTTTTAAAAATCTCTGTTGAAACAAACTGAAGTTTTTTTCCCTATTACAGATATGTTCCACCTCTTTTTAGAACCTGCAGATCAATATGTTCTTACATGTTATATTTTCAGCTTATGAAGATTAACCCTCTGCTATTCTCCTTCCCCCCACCAGTCTCCAAAATGGACTCTGGTTCTCTTCATTTAGCTTCTTTACTGATGTTATTCAGGATTTGTATTGTACTTTGCAGTCTATTTGGAGCAAAGTGCCTGCAGATATATTCTGGACAAAGAGCTTTTATTAGATATTGCTTGCTTTCTACAGAAGTTCTTTAAAATTAAAGCTTCTGTTGTGTTTTTCACTGTGTTCAGTGTTGCTAAAGCCAAAGACCATTAATAGTGTACCAGTAGCTACCCAGTTGGCCTCTCCATCTTTCCTCTGTGTGTTCAAACATTTGTCATATCTGACAATAGTGGGAATATCTCAGTAGCACTTAACATTGAATTGTTTTTAATTAAAATCTTGGTAATTGACTCTTCAGCTGTTGAGAAGAAGCTGTGAAGACTCACATTCTGCTAACTCTGCAAATCAATAGCAATATTTTAGCTGACTTTTATGGGGGCAGACTTATCTTCCATGAAACTTCTCTGTTCTCTTTAAAGCTTAGGAGATCTGAACTACTTTATTACCTTTTAGCTAGGCAACTTCCATTATTAACAATGTTTTAAGATGACTGAATGAGAGGAGAGCATATATATATTTTTCTGAACAAACAAAATATTACCAAGAAGTCCATTTTGCATCCATTGCTTTTTGTTTCACAAGGCACAACTCAGTAATTGAGTGAAATTACTCTGTCAGGTTTTGTCCACCTTGTACAGAAAAGACATCAACAGCCTGTGACAAGTCTATTGGAGAGTGACCATGTCAGTGGCAGGAGACCTGTGAGAAGGGACTGGGTGAACTGGTCTTGTTCAGCCTGAGAAGAGACAGCTTTGGGGACCTAAGAGCAGTGCCACTACCTCTGGTAAGGGTGCTGCAATGGCAGAGCAGTCTCTTGTTGCTGTGTGGTGAGGTACTTGAGAGACAGAATCTTTCTTGCTTGAAACAAGAAAGATGCAGAGAGACTGTAAGGGAAAGCTTTTTGCTTCTAGGTATTCGAGCAGGCTACCAAGGATATTGAGTCCTTAATTACTACACAAAGATAAAAACTGAATAGTTTGTTCTTCTGTTTTTCTCCATTGCAGTGGCTGTAGGGAAGTGTCCTGAGCAAAATACAAACAGGGCAATTAGGTGAGACATTTTTTGAGAATCAGTGCACATTTTTTTCCAGCTTAGGGTCATTCCGAGACAGAGCTTCTAGCACTTTCATAGTCTTCCACAGATTTGTTAATTCTCTGTCTGAAACAGCAAAATTTTAGCATTTTTTGTCAAAGAAAACTACCTCTGCCACCTTTCATGCACACATCCTTTGTTATTCTTTGTGTGATACTCTCTAAGTCTTGAACAGAGCAACAGATCCTCTTCCTCCTTTTCAAGTTTCTTGTGATCTTGTAAACTTTTACCTTATCAACACAGATTTTTCTGAAATGAACAGTTATTTCTTATAGTGACCTTCTCACTGATATTTTATGACACCCCTTTAGCAGGAAAATTTCACACTTTAGTATTCTTTTGTAGCACTCTGATGGTCTAATGAGACAAGACTGAAGTTCAGGACTAACTTTCCCACCTTTCTGGTAGTAAAGGGGTTCTCCCTTTTAACCTTTTGAAGTTCTACCGTTCATTTTTATTGGTTAAACAGGGACTATTTTCAACTAATCCTCAGTGTCTTAATTCCTACTGTAGTTACACTACAAGCACATGGTTTGTAATGATTCCGTAGATACAAATCTTAAGCTAGGATGAATTTAGTTTATGTTCATTGAACTATTGGTACTTGGAAAAATTATCCCATCTAAAGATAATAAATACCATGATTAATTGAGTTTATAAAAATAATGCATTAACTTTCTAGAGCATAAAATTGCCTTTAAAGCACAATATTTCCTCTCTTGTGAGAACATCTAATACTTTCCTGATAGCTTAGATGTTGTGTAAACCATTTTCTGATAGCATATGCATGTGCCCCATCTGTTCCTTTACAATGATGATCAGCTGTTGCTATAAACTCTGGAGGGGGTTTATTTGTTTCATTTTTCAGAACTCGACTTTTCAGCTTTCAGATATTTTTGAGAACTGAAACAGTAACGCTAGCAACAGGTATGTTCAGGCATGTTGTGGTTTGGTACTTCATTTTTGTCAAAAGAAAAAAGACAAGCAGAAAGCTTTCACTTTCTAAAAATTATAGGGGCTCTTATGCTCAATACAGTCAATCTGTTATCTGAAAGAAAATTAAAACATTTAAAATTAACCTTTTAAAAATCATTTATTGTTCTATAGATTAGGGAATCATGCCGGTCCAGACAGTTACTTCAGTGTGCCTATTTGGTTAATTATACACAAGTTAAGATATTTTCTGGACCTGAAATAAATATAGGATAAGTTTCAAATGAAGAATTATCATCCAGCAAAAAGTAAATAGAAAAAAAATCGGTGGATTCGTTCTGACTCCTAAGGAGACAAAAAGCAAAAAAGCTGAAAACCAGCTGAGAAAACAAATAATAAAAAAAAAGGTAAAGGAACATTTTCAGGATCTGCAGAGAGCATTTGTGCTGTGCAGGTTATGTATCATAAGCAAATGCATTGATTTGTAATGCCTTTACAGAATGGGTAAATAACGTACAGCTTCTCAGAAATTTGGATAGTGATAGACAGGTTTAGGTACATGAGAAATGTCTTCCTGCTTTAACTTTGCCCTAGTTAATATTTAAGAAAAACCTGTGTGGCTACCTCTTCATGGATTGAACACTCATGTCCAACTGTGCCTAAAGAATCAATCTCTTTAAGGAAAGATGGTCTAAAATCTGACTTAAACAGAAAACAAAGAAGGTTCTGCTTATTAGCTATTTTTTTGAATTCCCTATTCACCCATCGTGGCTTTACAATAGTTCCTGTGCCAGCAAGTGATTTTTGATTTTTCTGGGAGAACTGAATAATGTGCATTGTAGTTTTAGAAAACCTGCTGCAGATTGTCCCCTTTTACCCACCAGCCAAATAGTTTAAAAACCAACCAAACACCCAAAAACTGACACAGAATATATTCCATTCAGTTTCCTGATTTGTCTGCAGGGATGTTGACCCCACTTGTCAGTGAGTCTGTCATGCATTTTTGGATGAGGGGCTTGCAGGTTTTGGTTTGAAGTTTTTCCAACTCCTATGAAGTAATTAAATGTTCATTCTCTGAACCAGAGAATATAAGTGTAACAAAAACACAGTCAAGACCTTGAGAACTTGGAAACCTGGTATAAAGCATTTCCATGCATTACCTTTGTATGAAGCGATTTATTGGTATTTCTTCCTTAGAAGCATATTCTGTTTAAGTGTAACACCTTTCTATCCAGTTTTGGTAAGTAGAGAAGGCACTGCAGCAGAGAAGGGACAGGAAACCATGGTGGCCAAGGTTAGGTGTGATGCCTCTTTTTAACTAAATGGAAGGATGGGAGGAGGTGGGTTGTTTTGATAAAATACCTGGCTTTGAAACCACCTTCTTCCAGAAACTGAATAAATATTGTTGCTTTCAAATCTCTGCAAATTTGCTGGCTTTGGAAGCATGGTGCACTGAAGCACTGGACTTTTTTTACCACTGGAAATAAGTAGAAATAACCCCAGACCCTATTGTGGTAGTAAGCGCTGTTAAAAGTGTTTGTGTAGCACGAGTGTGTTGCCCACCCTTTGACCACTGTATATGGGAGGGAGATCAGCCACATGTGTGCACAGGAAGGCATGTGGGAATGTTCCTACTTCCAAAGAGTTCCTTGGCGTACTTTGGAAACAAAAGAAAAAATTACCTTTTATTACAACAAGCAGTAATACTCATGGAAAATCTGAGGTGTTGATTTTATTTCCATTGTCTGATCATGATAATTCAACCCATTTTTGTGCTGGAAATCTGTGTTATTTTGGTGGCACTTCAAGTTTGAGATTAGTGATTTTGTTGAACCCTTTTGCATTTTGCCCATTTCTAAGAATGGGATATATATGCCTGCATGACCTGGAGAGAAAAAGAGGCTTAGAAACTCAGAAAAGGGTGATGATTTAAGGATGTCTGAAAAATGCTAGCTACCTAAGGAAGAATATAAGAATAATATGTCTAAGTATCACATGGAAGACTTCCACATAGCTGGTTATATCTTATTTAAGTAATTTGAAAGACGGTTTTATATGAACGCTCTGTATGCACATTCTTTTCCATGTTTTCTTAAAGACCTAATACATCATATTCTCATGCATTATCTCACTGTATTGTACTGTGAAAAATGCTCATTGTGTTGTCAGGCATCATGTCATCGTTTTTGAGGTGACTTAGAGCTGAATGTTGGAGCACAAAACTGCTAAGGCAGAACAGAAGGGCTGCAAAGAAGGGCTACCATGAATGTGAAGAAAATAGATTTGTATATGAAAAGATCCAGAATAGCTTCATAGTGTCTCACAGAAAAGGTTGAAAATATGATTTCTAAGAACATAGGCAAAAGGGAAAATAACACTGAGAAGTAAGAATAATCTGAAGGCAAGAGCTGCTGCAGAAAATAACAACAAAGACCCAAACTTAGGTGCTAGCTAGCCATGGATAAATTTAGAATACAATTTGGGAAAAGAGTCCTGGCTATTTGAGGAGCCAAGTTCTATATCATCTTCTCAATAGAAAAAGCAAATGGAGAAATGGAACAAATATCTTTTATCAATTAAATACTGCCTGAAATGACTGAGGATTGTATTTGAATCCTTTCTCTTCAAATCTTGTGTTATTTATCTCTAAGTGAGGTGCTTGACCCTCTGTATAAAGTCTTACCTTGTTTCTACCTGTCTAAAAGACCACAGTGTCTGCAAAGATGCATATGTGGCCAGAAGGATTATCTAGCTGGTCATTGCAAAGAAAAGCAGCTCCTGACTTCATTTCTGTCAATAGATGCTATTTTTAAATCACTGGCACTAGAGAGAAGAAAGAAGGAGTCACTGGCTAGGTCTTACACAGTGGCTTCAGGCATCCAGATTTTATTGTTTTATGCCATGAACACATTAGAATAGTTATTCTGGTCTTTAATCCTGTAAGTATTTCTGTGGATGAGGAGCATTTCCCTACAGAAGTCCTACTGAGTTCAGTGTAGCACGGATAAGGCTGAATTTACTGTGATCAAATATGAGTCTGTGTAGTTTTACTTAAATTCCTACTTTTAAAATAGGTTTCTGTTTAGTATGTGTAAGGATGACAAAATCAGATCAGTGGTATATTTCCAGTCACACTCTGATTACAGAAAAGAGAAATCAGTCAAATTCAAACTCAGATGAATTTGAAAAGAAAATAGTAATTTTATGGTAGCAAGATCTTCATTTTTCAATTGTTATTTTTTATAGCAATTGCATTTTGAGACGCAGCTGAGAAATATCAACAAACCAGGCCATTCTATAAAAATGTTTCACTTATGCTTGTCTTTTTTTTGAGAGTTTTATAATATTTGCCATGGTTTATGGAGTGTGAGTGAAGTCTTCCCTAGCACAGCTGAATACAATGAATACAACTGAATACAATTTAAATTGACATTATAAAGTAGACAAAAGAAAACTCAGAGGAAATCATTGTTGTGCCCTGAGGTGTATCAAAGATACTCTGGTATTTAAAGTGTAAATCAGTCCGTGCTCTTACTCTGAATGCCAGTGTGCAGCTCTATTGGCAGCAGAGCTGTTGTCATAAAAGGGTCATTTTGAAAGTCACAAGGTTTGTTCAGCCTGAAATGTCATGAGTGAAAAAAATAAAAATCAGCTCCTGGATGTGAAACGACCAAAGGTGTGATAGCACATATGTAGACATAAAAGTACTGCAATGATAGGAAGCATCAGTATTATTGCCTGAAATAGGCATTTACAGAAGCTTTGTGTGATGTTTCAGCTTCTCCACTTAGAGTGGAATGTAAAAACTTCTAACACTCATGGCCTCCCGCAGAGGCATTATGCCAGTCCACTTTGAGAAAGTTTGAGCTAGCTTGAGTGCAAAAAAACCCCACTCTCTGTACCAGAAGAGTGTATGAGATTAAAAAGAAACAAATAAAACCATGTTGTTCTATATTTAGTTTAAAAGTAGTAGATTTGAAAGGTTAGGTTAATTTTCTTTTTTTTTTTTAATTCTATAAACTAGAAGCCTTTACAGTCTTTCCAGAAGATAGGCATTCTTTGATAATGCCAAGTAGTTCCTGCACTGCATATGGAGAGTATTTATGCAGCAATAACCTTTAGTTTTCCCAGGTATTTAGGAAAACGCTTGGTTTGTTGATAGTTGTAAGGCTTTTGTGGGCACAACAGCAGAATTTAAATATGCTGCATAAATATCAGTTAAATGCTCCAAATGTGAGTTATGGCTCAGTTCAGAAACTTGTAAGAACCTGGAGACAGTCTTAGCTGAAGACTTTCTGAGACCCCTGGCCCCATCCCCTGCCCTGTTGTGACACTCCCTTGCTGTGGACTCCTATCCATCCAAAGCAAGTATCCTCAGCACTGCTGTTTTGTTCTCCCAGCTGCAGCCGTCGCAGCCTGCCATGTCCAAGCCATTGCCTTAACTGGTGTGGGCTGTGCAGCTCATTTACCTTTCCTTTGCTGGTTTTCTCTAGCAATGGTAAAAGCTCCTGCCTACCCCTAGGGGCAGAAGTATTTTCAACTACTTCTACCACGTCAAGTAGAGAATTTATCTTTTGATTACCTTTGAGTGAACAAACTGATTTTTTAGGCTGTTAAGAAATAAGACTAGAATTGCTTTCAATATTCATTGATTTCTTCTTTTTTTGTGGAGGGAGGATAACATGCCCCTTCATGCCCCTTGAATATATTAAATGCAATGTCATTCAACATATATTTTGGGATTAATACCTGTTTTATGTTTTGTTTGAATTCTTCTCTCTTAAAGAGCATCATAGATAAAATGTATAGCTTTTAACAGTTCTGTAGCAGAAGTGATTTCAATTCTTTATAATTAGTGGCAGTTCTAAAGAAAAATGAACCCCAGTATTTGAAAGGTAATTGTATCTGTTGAATAAAGGAATTGCTCGAGGTGACACCTGGAGATCTCAGCAACAGGAAAACTTATGAACTTTATCCCACTAACAATAGATTTAAAAAATTATCTTAATTGAAGCTTTCAAAATGTGAATGCTTTGACACTTGACAGCACTCCTCCTACCTGAACTAGCAGCTTTTCCTGAATGATCATTAATTACTTGCTGATGGCTCACAGCTCCAACCATGAAGAAATTTACTGCTGCAATAATGCACCCATGTGTTTTAGAGGTTCATGTAACCATGAAAAAAAAAATATTCATTCAAAAGCTGTGTATGTGACCTAGGTACATTATTCAGGTTAATAGGGATTGGATATTGAAAGCCTCATTTAAAAAAATACTGGTTTTTCTATGAATTTGTATAAAATAATTATACTTGCAAAAGTGCAAACTAATAAATATATAGAATAGTAGACGTAGAATTAATGAATATAAGGCAATAAAAATATTTTATTTCCCTTAGGCCCAGGCACAATGCACAGCTAAGTTTTCTATTCATCTCATCTATTTCTGACTAATCTCCATGGCTAAAATATAAATGCAAATGTTTATTAGTTCAATGTTGCAATGAACACTGCTCTAGAGTCCAGAGAGTGTTTCTTAGTAGCCAGCATAGAAAGATGAATAAATACCAGTAACAGACTTTCAGAGGGAAAAAATAGGTCAGAAAGAGAACTGCAGGAACCAGGGTAGTTGGTGTCAGTTCGACCAAGCCAACAGTCAAAGCAGTTATTTCCTTTAAATCTCCAGATATTATCTGTCCTACTCCAGAAACTTCATTCTTTGGAAACACTGAGTTATGGCTTTGGTGACCTCTTTCTGAGTTTCATCAGAAAGAGGGCTCATATTGTTCATCACAGCAACACTGGTACTGTCTTCAGCTGGTGCTTCTGATCAAAGTGTGTCTTCTGACTCTCTCTTCCTTTTCCTTTCCCTTTCTGTTTGTTAGCAAACAGATTCTGCTATTTGTTATATGGTTTGGTTATTGGCCACAGTAAGGAAAATATATTTTTTTGTCTTACATTCATTAGTTCTACAACTACTGTTCCTCATTCCTTGTCTATCATCCTGTAGCAGCAACCAATTCTTTAATTACTGGCATTTGAGGCCATGGAAACTTCAACAGTTTCCAGAAACCATAAACAGTGAAGACATGGTCTTTAGCTGTCTTAAAGAGGAGAAGGACAGGGAGAACTCTTCAGTCCCAGCTTCTCTGAAAAATTGGCCCACTATTTTTACTGCTGGGGTCCTTGAGGGTGAATGCAGCTATACAATTACAGAATTGTGCACTGCTAGTATGAAAAATTTGTTTGTTAAAATGTTTCATGAGGAACGCCTGATGTGCCACACTAACTTTTCAAGATTGCTTTAGCTTGCAGGTTCACAGCAGCATTTTGTACTAATGGTTTGTCAACTTGAATTCCTGACAGGAAATCATGTCTAATGGCTTTATATTTCTTTGAGAAGATTACTGTAGAAGTAATAAGCCTAGAATAGATAGGGGTTGGGTGTTTTTTTTTTCTTTTCAGTCCTCATACAGTGCTGTCACTGTATGAATATTTCTCTTACCTAGGATTGAACACAGCTCTGAGTCTTTAATTCAGGTATTTCCACACTACTGCCATCTCTGTAGTGGATGAATATGTAAGGGACATTTCTGTGCTTTTATTAAAGTAAAAACTCTCATCATTGTTCTCATCACTGAGATCATTAGTTTTAACAATGTAATATGAACAGAAATGCCTAATCATCGTTACAGAGAATAATTATAAATTTAATTCTATTATATAGACTCATAGCTCAATAAAAAAAATTTCTTAACATTCAAATAGAACAGAAAGTTTGGCTATAATTAGTGTTGTGATGTTATAAAGTGAATCTAACTATATAGCAGAAATATTTAAAAGACTATTTACATGTAGTTATAAGCTGCGTGTATTTTTTAATTGCATTTTGTTCTTTGGTAGCTATGCAGCATTATAATTGTGAAGCAAAAAGAAATGTTACCAAGAACCACAGTAGAAATTAAATGTTCATTTTCAGTTTTTGCAAACAAAAGCCAACACCAAAAAAACAAAAAAAACCCAACAAAACAAAACAAAACAAAACACCACAAAACCAAAAAACAACAACAAAAAAACACAAACAGCAATAATAACAAAAAAAAGAACCTGACCAAATACCTCAATAAACTGAAATTGTTCTTTAAAAACAAACAAACAAAAAACCCCAAAAAAACCCACCAAAAACAAAACACAACAAAACTAACCCACAAAAAACCCCCAAAAACCAGACGAACAAAAAAAAAAGCCACAATGTATTAATTTTGTTCAGATTTTTGAGAATGGCCTCCATACTGCTGGTTTGTCTTACAATAAGAAAGGAAAAAAACTTAAATATTAAATTAAATTAGTAAATTCAAATAAATTCAATATTAAATATATTCCTCGTGTTTGTAGCCAACCGTTGTATTTCAAAGGGAATTGTTATAACTCATCTAAAGAAAAATATCTTACCAGTACTGAATTTATTTGGATAAATCAGTTATACGATCAATATTTTACCTTCATTGAATAAATTTTCTGAGAAAAATGAGTCAGTCAGTAAAGGATTGCCCATAAAATTCTGCTTGATTGTACTGACTTACAGAAGTAAAAATTATAGGAAAATACACTAATTAATATTCAAGAGGGAGAGAATTTCACTGAAGAGGAAATTATCACATGGTTCAGATAAGGATATTGTTGTGTCTTTTTTGCATGGAATATCTGCTGTAGAGCTAGTTACCTATATGGACCTAGAAAGAATTTTGTGTGATTTATTATATTTTATGTAATAGCCTTGTTGTTGTATGTCAACCATTTTAGTGTAAATTACCTGAGAACCCAGAAATAACATTTTAACTACTGATGTTAGGACAGAGTGAATTAATTTTTTTGTTCTGCACCATAGCTTAGTTTGTTTGGTTTTTTTACCCTGAATGATACGGGTTGACTTGCACCAGCAAAGTTCAGAATACCGCCAGAACTGACTTTCTAAATGCTGTTAGAATAACAGGTTTGATTTAGATGCTAAACCAAAGGCAAATTAATCAATGCAAGAAGTCTTTCACAGAATATTGCATTAAAAACTAGTCCTTTAATAATTATAAATACTAATTATTATAATATTGGAGTTTGCAAGGTATTGTATTATATTATTTGTGTGTTTTAGTTTGGACTTATAGTTTGCACTTTTTGTTTGCCATAGACTGACTGCTTTAAATGATTTTTACTCAAGTGGCCTTCAATCTAAGGCAGAAAAGATTCAGATGGTACAAATTAATGTGGTTAAAAACTACACCATTTTCTACAAACAAAGTGCCTGTTTTACTTTACTATCCTGTGGAGAAGAGCTGCAGTCAGCTAGAAAAGTCTGTAGCATGAAGCTGTGACTCAGTACACCCCTGTCACACCTTCTGTTCCCAGTTCTCTCAGCAGGATTAGCTGGGAATATAGCTGTCATATCTGACTGTAATGTCATATTTGGTGGGGTGTTATTCAGTCAAATACAAAGTGCAAGTTAAAATAATCTAACAGGTGACAGAACACTTCTACAAAGATTGAGCTATCTGCTTTGCAAAATTCTTGTTCTATCTGTAGACCTACAGAAATGGAAGAAACTGCATTGCATCTCTCACTAGCAGTATTCCTGAAACATATTTTCCCATGGGTTTTGTTGCACAGTTTTGGGGGTTTTGTTGCACAATTTTGGGGGTTTTGTTAATTTGTTATGTTGGGGTTTGCCTGTTTATTTGTTTGTTTCTTTATTTTTTTGTTTCTTTGAGGTTTTTCAATAACTAAAATCAGAGTAGAAACTAATAACCTTTTGCTCTCTCACTGAAGAATATTGGGTTGTTTTTCCAGCAGTTGTCTTCCAGGAGTTTCGTCTCACTTCCACTGCTTCTCTCACACAGTCGCTCTCTAGAGGGCCCTTGAAATGCAAATAGCAAAACCTTTTGTTAAGACAGCACTTCGTCCCCCAAACCTATTAGGATATATCAGTCTTCCCTGCATGCCTTGCCTTGCAGACAAAAGCCATTTTGCTTGATCACGTCTAGAGCTACACAGACATTTTTCCCCCCAAAAGAGAACATTGCTGCAAGGTAGTTTTCTGTTTTCTCAAAACACCTCCCTTTGAAGACTCCTTCTCTCAAAGCATGGAGTTGGAATATCTGGGAGATCTTTTGCCCTATCAGCCTTTCGGGATGCACAGATTCCCCCCTGTATGGGCAGAATTTGGAGTGCTGAGACCTGCAGGAGGTCACTGGGCTGGTTTGGCCATGGGTGGTCCTTCTGGTGGGGCTGGAAACCCTCTGGCTGCCATGAGACCACTGCCTGAACACACACAAGGGTTTGGCTTGGGTGGGTATTGAAAGATGAGCTGCTAGCTCTGGGAGAGTTCCTTTCTCTTTAGTGGTTCTTAGGGCACAAAATTTCTGACACTTTTAGAGGTGATTTACCACTGTGATAAATCTCCCTGATTTGTATTAGGCATTTATTCTTGTAACAGTCTCAATTTCTAAATCATATATATAGCCATAACATAAATTCCCAGTTAGGTACTAGATAAAAACAGAATGAGGAGCTCAGCATTTTCCTTCCTTTCTCATGTATTCAGGTTTTTGCACTGACTCACGTAAGTTCTGCTAAGCAATATTTATTAATAACTGCTCGCTGAACAGAACCTAATTTTTCCTAAGAGAACACATTGATACTTGTGTAAATTTAATATATATATTTGAAAATCTATAACATGGATACCTAGAATATTTTTTTCTGTTCTAACATTCCAATTTCGTGCATAAAAGAGTACTGGATTGAGAGTCTGGATTTTTACCAGCACATAACATTGTTTCTATATGTAACTGGACTAATTACAGAGATAAATTAATAAAGAACACAGAACACAGTAGTATTTATGCATGTCTAATTGTGTCATGTGGGTTTAATCTAGTTTTATTAAGCAGCTTATTGATATACAAGTCCTGCAGAAAGACATTTGTAGTTTCCAATAGATATAGAATCCTAGCAGGTATAACAATCTATCTTTACTAGCACTGCATTATGTTAAGAGTTTTTCCATTACGTTCACTGCAATGCTGGAAAGAACAAAGTATTAGAAATTAATCACTGTAATTATGTGGTCAATGCATTACCTATTTAAATTCATGTTTGGAAGCTACCTAGTTGAAAACCTCCTATGGGAAATCCTAATATACATATTTGTTTTATGATCAGAGCAAAAATAAAGCTGTTCCACTGAAAATTGTTTGGAAAGCCTTCCAGAGGACAAGACAATTCCAGGTAGCTTTTTGGTGATTTATTTCGCCCATGTTCAAATACGTGTTAAAGTTGCAAAACTCATGATAAAGCTTTTAAAGACTATTCCAAAAATACAGTGGTTTGGTTGGATTGCTTTTGGCAGTGGTTTCCAAGCTTCCATGTTTGAACACAGGCTAATACAGACCCATCTGGCCTAGTGATTATATAGGGTACCATGCAGAGACTGACTCTGGGAACGGGTTGTTAAGATGCCACAGTATTTTGATCTCAGAGCCAACTTGCGTAGTCAAAGCATAATACAGCTTCTTTCAGCCCCAGGCACTCAGATTTGTATCTCAAAGAGCAGTGAGTTCCAGGAGAAAGGGAATCCTTGAGCACATCTCTGACACCTTGAAATGACTGAGGATGGAATCCTGGGGCTATAGGCTCAGCTGATCTCAGGTGCCTTCACTGGCTGTGACTTCAAGGCTTTACAGTTTTCCTCCAGTTCTCCCAAATTTCTTTTTCACTTCTCTCAGCTGCAGTGTTTTTCACAGTGGTGTGGCCCTTGGCCAGCATTCACATGCCCTCCTCTTCGTCCTCATACAGTCAAGTCCATGTTCTTCCAGGCATAGAGCAAAAGACAGCGTGACTTGGCTTCATTCAATTTCTTATGTTCCCAGACCTGATCTGACTTTCACATAACTCATGTACCACTTTTCAGCCTCCTTGGTTCCTCCTTAAGACCCTTCTAAGTCATCTCTCTACAAAAGATGACTTTCTCTGTTTTGTGATGCTGTGGATATGCTTCTCTAGACTATGAGAAGGTTGGGAGGTCTGTCTGGGCCACCTTTCCCATTCCTCCACAAAATTTTTGAAAGTTACTGATAATTGATACATTCTTTGAAATTAAATTGGAATTTCAAGGAACCTGTTCCAAGATAGTGCCCATGCATTTTTATTTTCATTACACTTATGCTTCCTGATAGTTTTCTGTCCTTTCATACGTTTTTTTGCCTCTGGCTTTTTTCTCTCTTGTACAATATGTATTTTTCCAAATGCTGTTTCCAGCAGCATATTTTATTATACTGGCAAGAACAGCAACACCTCTGTAGATTGTCCTACAGCAAAGGCATGACAGAATAAATGATCATGAATAAGTCATCTTACACAACTTCTGTGTTTCCAGTCCTTCAGTTCCTCTCTCCAAGGGGCAAGCATCCTGGCAAACAGCTGCCTCAAATGGCATTTAAGACCCAAACCAGATGCTGACAGAACAGATGTGATTGCTGCCATTTGAACCCAAATCCCAGGGATATGTTAGAAAGGCCACTGGAAGCCATCAAGCATTGATAGAGCCCATGTTGCTTGAATTTTGTTAAGTTCTGCATGTTCAGCTGCTTATTCTTCATGTTCAAACTGCTGCTGGGAGAGGTTACTTTTTTTTAGTCACAGAATTCTGATACTACATACTTCTTATAGAAAGATACAAAGCTGAAGTTTAGATAGCTTAAATGCTCTGTATCTCAGTGTCCTGGTTTAGGGCAAATTCAAGAGCAAACCCTAGAAGGGGTCTCCTCTAATCAGCCAGCTTCAGCAGCCCCTCCGCCCAACCGGTTCAGGAGAAAAATCTCCTTAGAGAAAAGTGGAAGAAAACTTTATTTAGCTAGAAAAGTATTCACAAGCATGAAAAAATGAACAACATCAAACAATAGACCCTCTCGTTGCTCTGCAGAGCCGGCAAAGTCAGAAAGTCCCTCTGTGGGTGTGGCTCAGTCGGTTTCAGTCTTTCCAGGGCTCGGGCCAGGTGCCCAGGTCCGGTGTGCAGCTTGGGGGGGCCCCCAGGCAATTGTCCTGATGTCCTGGACTGGAGAGATGCTGAACAGTCCCAGAGCAAAAATCACAGTTCAGGTAAAGCTCTTCTTCCTTCAGCTAACGAGGAAAACCAGCAACAAAAGCAAAGAAAAACTCCCTGTCTCTCTCCCTCTGCCAAAGCCGAGAGCTCCGAGAGAGCACTGAGAGCCTTGTCTCTCTCTCTCTGTGTCCGTGCTGCAGACAGCACAGTCCCTGAGAAAAGGAATGCCAGGGGAGCAGAGTGCAGTTTCTGCAGATGAACTGAGCGCCGCTTCTCCCACTCCCTGCTCTCTCTGTCCAGCCCCACAAGCACAGAACTCAACATCCAGCATAAGCAGAGCAGACCACTGGGGATACAAGCAACATAAAGTCATCCTAGGACACCTGCATATAAAGTAGGAGTAAATAAAATTACTCTCTACTTTTTTGGAGTACTGGCACTCTTTGGCACAGAAAGTTCAGATGAAGGCTTTGCTACCACTTCAGATATGTTCTCACAAAAAGTCACACTAGTTCATGATGGAGAGTAGCTGTTTGCTGCATCACATTGCCTTTCTTTTATGCGCATATTCATGGTTTCTGCATCTGGAAGAATGTCTGACAACACATGTCATCTGCATGTCACCTTATGTGTTTACAAGTCCCTATCTCACACTGCTCACAGGAGCTTCTGGTGCACGTGCTTAAGTTTCGGGCCATTGAGCACAAGGGGCTTAATAAGGATGAAACCCTATAATGCACTTAGAGATGTATTCACAAATGTCCAAGGGTTAAGGTAGTGTAAAATATTAGCACAGAGACCAAGGAAAGATATGCAAGGAGAAGACCTAGTGGATGGATAAGTCTTTAGTGGTGTTTTCTTATTAATTTATATATATTTTTTGGAAGTCAGTATTGCTGTAGAGGTCTTTGAAAGTAAATGCATCTATAAATATGGATTTGGTTGTTTACACTGCGTTGTTAAAATGATTAAAACAGTGGAAGGACTTACATAGTCTTACACACTATGTTTATGGGTCTTACCTACAAAGCTGAATGGTGAGACAGGTAATACCAGCACACATGAGGACCTAGAGGTAGAAACTGGTAGGAGCGGAATACTGATGTTACTAGTTTTATAGTTCTTCAAACTAATGAAATGATTCTGCAAGTAGATATATGTCTAATGTGTAACATTAACTGAATTTTGTAGCCAATCAGCAAAAAAAACCCAGGTTTTATTCTCTAAAAATAGAAATATTTCTATTGAAATATCCAACAGGAGTGAAGGAAGCCAAAGATCATAAATTGAGACTTTCAGCTACTAGACAGCTACTGCCTGGGGGTTATGGCCAGGCCAGCAATATGCCAGTGCTGTAAAAAATAGTCCACTGCCAAAGTGGAAGGAAACATGAGTCACAAATGTGATATTCAACTGCAATTGTTATTATGGAGGTCAGAGTCCTTGGCTGATGGGAGAAATAGACCTCGCCAGAAGTGCCAGCAGTAGGGGGTAGGGGAATGTATTAAATAAGCATCTATGATAGGTTTACTCATAGGGAAGCAAATGTTTTGTCTTTTTTATTGCTGAAATAAGGTGGGTAATAATAATAAAAAAAATAGGAGTTAGTGTCTTTGGAGCTGTCTTTCCAACTCTTAAGATCTAAAAGTATTTTGGAGTATCTCTGAATTTTCAGAATTTCAGGCATTTTGGTAGAAACAATAATTTTTATTTTAAATAAACAGGTCATCACATGGTACTCTGGAAGCTGTTGTGTGTATTCACTGCTCTGTTACCGGCTTGTCACCCCTGAAAAGGATGTAAAACAGATGTGATGGCGTGAAAGAAAGATGTGTTACTTCTCTAAAATGTGATTTTGACAAATCTGTTTCAGAAGGCCCTGCAGAGATCTGCAGAGCAGTGCTAGTCATGGAGGTGTGCATCAGAGGGCTTCTTCATCTCTGCTGATGGGAAGGGGACTTTACTAAAACCACTGTCTTGTTGGACCCTGTTTCAGGTGGGATTCCCTTTGTCCTCACTGGAGAGTTTTTCCAGCAGTCACAGAGGCCAGCAGCGTTCATGATAGCTGGGACAGTCAACTGGCTCTCCAACTTCGCAGTGGGACTGCTCTTCCCTTTCATCCAGGTACTCAACATCCTTGATAATCAATATGCCATGATATAGCTGGTATAGTGGGACATATGACATTTGAGAAGAAATTTCAGGTAACAATAAATGTCCAATTATTGAAGTGGAGCACATTCCCACTATGTTTGTGATACAGCTCAGTACTGATACCCACATGTCTCCTTGCTGGAATGTGTTGGAAAAAATTGGCCCGCAATAGAAAAAATGCAAACATGGACAACTCTCAGTGACAAGTTCCCCACAGGAGTGTTTTAGCTATGCAGTCCCATGGTTTTGTCTGGGTTCACAGCCACTGATTGTGATCGTCACTGCTTTTTCTTCAGCCTTTAGGATACCCATCATCTGGTTTATCCTATACTTTGAGAATCCACATTAATCTCATGGAGAAATAGATGCTCTCTGCACCTGCCTCCACAAGCTTGGCTTCATGGCTCTTTTTTTTTAAACTTCTGTCAGGCTTTTATCTTCTTTAGCTGGTTCCTTCTTGCTGCAGCTTTACTGCTACATGGATTAATCTGCTCCTGTCCCAGCTTCCACAGGCTCCCGTAAGTTTTGTTTTTAGTGGATTGCTCGGCTGCACTAGTCACATGGAGGGAACTTTGATCAAAAGTTGTCTGAGAACTAGAGTTTGTATTTTAACAAGATAAGTTTATTTTAAAAAAAGAAAATTGCAAAAAGAAAACTCAAAGTTCAACATAGAACAGCATTCCACTCTGATTCCTAAGAACACTTCAACATTTTTGATGCATCGTTGTATGGCAAAAAAATCTTTAAACAGCTTCTAATTAGAAAACAAGCTCAGGTTCTTTTCTTGATCCTGAACCTCTCCCAGGGATTGTCTGCACTCTCTGGAGCTCACACTGAAGCTGATGCTTTATCTCAGGAGTTGAAATACATCTGATCATGGCCTGACTGGCCATATCCAAACTCTTAAAAGAGGCATCCTTCTCCACTGATAACCGTTTAAGAGTGAAGCTCACTACTGCAGGTCAAATTATAGAAGTTCTAGGTTTTGGGTTTTTTAAACACACAGAGGAAAATAATAGGGGCAGAAGAAAGATACAGGGGCAGAAAACCTTCCAGGATACTTCTACCACACATCCAAGGAGAGAGATTCTGGAATGGTCTTCAAATCATCGCCAAGGAAGAGATTTGAGTAATGAGAGCTGCTGCTGTGTGTGTTTTCTTCCAACTGAAAATTATTTGATTCTACAATACCACATGCCTAACTACTTGCAGACACAGTAAAATGATCATACTCTAAGACTTTATATATTTCTTTTTCATTTGACAAGTAGAACTGTTTTTATTATGTAGTACTGTTTTACATTATCTGTATAAGATACTATATGGGAGAACTGAAAGTCTGACCCACGATCTAAGTTTGACACTTAATTTAAAATTCCTTCTAACAGGGACAAATTTCTAGTAGTTCTGATTACTGGGATCACCTTCAAAAGTCAACAGGTTTATAAAGTCTGTGACCTTTCCGAACTCTACACATTTACTAACATTAACTGCAATTCCACTGCTATGTCTTAAGAGTTTCTTTTCATGCTTATTGAAATTGATGAGTGTTTTCCACCAGTTTCATGGTGAAGGCCTTTCCAGCTTAGACACTCTCAGGTGAGATTTCCAAATAGAGGTAGAGACATAATTCCTTTTCCACTGAAGTTGTTAAAACATCTACCAAATGATAGAAGGAATTGGACAATTCCCTTGAGGTTTTGAAAACCTAACCTAGTCCAGGGGGCAGCCCCAACTCATCCAACAAATGGGTGCTTCTGTGTGGTTTAATGGCTTTTTATTCCAGAAGATGGGGAGTGACTGTATAAGTAGCATTAGGCCCTCCCTTCTAGCCCAGCTGGCCAGGAACTTCTGGTTCCACCACCTGCCTCCATGGCAGCTGGGCAGGGACAGAGAACAAGATCTCAAATCTAGGGGCATGTAATCAAAATACTTTTATTCGGTGGGTTTTTTTGTTGGTTTGGGTTTTTGTTTTTGGTTGTTTTTTTTTTTTGTGGGGGGGTGTATTTGTTTGTTTGTTTGTTGTAATTATCCAGAGACATTTAGAGAATAATCACATTTCTCCAAAGTTGCAGTTTCTGCCTCCTGCACAAAACTGGGGATTACCCTGAGCTCTGCTTGGTTGTCAGATCTGAATTCATGCAACTCAGGACACTCCCCACTTGTTCTGCTAATGCTACCTGACAGATCACCTGGTGAAAACTATTTAAAAAGACCCTCAGTAAATTCAAATTAAAAGTCAAACTACATACCCTAATTTTCCATGTGCATATTAAAGCTTTTTGAGGTATTTACTATGCATCCATATGAGGTTTGCTGTAGCCTTGAGGAATTTATCATTACGTGTCATAAAAATATCGTGTTGTGTGATGATAAAATTATCCAGTATAGTTTTAATGAAGATAAATTATATTTCCAGCTTGAAGGGGTTTTTGGGGTTTTCTTCTTCTTTTAAAGAAAAGAGAACGTAAAAAGGGGAAAAGCTTAGTACTTGCACCTCAAGATGAAAGCAGTGTTACTCAGACTTTGATTTTTAAAGCTTTTTCACAAGATCAAACTAGAACATCTCTTTCCCAAGCTTTAACTTTTTTCCTATTTCAGTCAACCTTATTCTCAAAATTCAGTTTATGAGTCACCACTTTCTTCACATAAGGGCAATATCTTCTTCTTAGCTCATTTTGTAAACCTAAACCAGGGAAAAGAAACTTCAAGATACCTTCACACGATGAATGCATAATCCTGTCTGTGTATTTCAATACAACTTGATTGCTTGAGAAACAGCAGCCACTTTTTTGATACTTGGTGTGCTTCTACAAAATTATCCCAAACATTTGGGAAACAAATCTGGTAACTTTAAAGTTACTAAAAAAATATCAACCAGTAGTTAGTTTTTGAAATGTCACCAATTAACTAAGTTGAATGACTAGATTTTTGCCCTTCAACCATCTGTAGATAAATATAATCAAAGAATGGTTTGAGTCATACATGGAAATATACGGAGGAGATTGAAAAGCTAGTATACAAATCAATTTTTGACAAATTAAAAAAAAAATTGAATGTGGCTTTTCTTCCATGCCTCATCACTACCTATTTGAGGTGCTGAAATGTGAACTGGGACACTCTAAGTCAGAAATTAGGATGTATATAAATGTGGAAATGTGTGCAATGAGCGGAAGCAGGCACAGGGAACAACAAACCAGCAGAAGAGTATAATTTAAAAGGCTGGAAAACTTCTGGTGCTGTAGAATATGCTTGTGTTAAAGAAATATTTTTCATCAGCAGTAAGTTTGTGGGGATAGACTTCAGTAATCCAATGGTGTAGCAGGACCTTGGATAATATGTTTTCTAGAAAAAGTTTCTGTTTACATTTTGTAATGTGTTGTGTAAATACAAATAATTACTAAACATCAATAATTAGCAAATAATTTCTCAACATGCTCTTTTCAATACATGCTGATGCATTTTTATTTCACATTTCAAGTTGAGCTATTCGATTGTTATGAGGCACTTAAAGACTGTGTGGTAAATTAGTATTATACTGTAGGAAAACATAGCACATTTCTCCAGAAGTTTTCTATCATAATTCCTCTTTCTAGAAGACCGTGCAAAGTCTTTTTTTGATGTCAAAATCAAATTGTATATTCAGTACGTATTCAAGAAATATTTAAATCACTATGTATTTTATATTTTTAATTTTCAAGGACAGCTCACCTTCACACTTTCCTCCTGATACAGAACTTTCCAATAACTGGGGAATGCAGAGGAATACCCAGTTATGATTAGAGAACTGCTATATGGAAAACTAATTTTACTTTTAACTGGGATTTGACCAAAATGATCTACTTGGATCTGTGATCTAGAAGGAGCTCAGTATCATATGGGTTAAAGGTGCTACAAGCCTTGAAGCCTTAGTTCAGGTTGCTTACTAGTACAATGCCAAGACTTGTATGTGTGTTTATTTTCCTCCTTTTAGAAACTAATTCATTTGTGCCTGTGAAGTAATACTTCTGAGCCATTATACTTTTTTCTGGAGAGTCTCTTGTACTTCTACTCTATTTCTTCCTTAGTTTTACACTAGAGATTTTCATTCTCATGCCTCAAGATTCATTTACTCAGCAAGATTGTCTTTTGGTTGTCCTTATTATTTCCTTGCTGTGTAAGAGTATCCCTTGACTTTTTTCTATTACTCAGCACAAGGATTTTAATAACAGGTGTGCACAGAAAGTGCACAGAAAGTTATGCAGTTTCCCTCAGCCAAGCTATTTTAACCTTCTTCTAATACATTGGATGTTTCATGTAATGACAGTGTCCCTGTGTTTAGGGGAATGGCTGAAGTTCCCCTCAAAGATGAGAAAATGAAATGTGGGCTATCAGCGGGTTAGATGTGCTTAATTAGAAGCAACCCACTTCAGGGATAAAATGTAAGGATCTGTTACATTTTTATGAGGAGATAGTGAATGTGTGAGGATCATGATTGGAATTGCAGCTCGTGTCTAAAATGCCTCTATTTTTTACTTAGGAATTATGTTTCATACATTATACTTTAGTGCTCTGTCCTTCTTCATTGTCCTGCACTTTCAGCAGAACCTTAAATTATGTCTGGAACAGAAGGACAAAGGTTAAAGGTCACAAGCCCTTATCCATTTGTTTCACTGGGTTGTATCAATTTGAAGCAAAGTGAAGTCAAATATCTACATGAATAACAGTTTTCCGGCTGATCAATTTTGTAAGACATCGAACAATTATCACTTGACCTCATCACTTCAAAAGCCAGTTTGACCCACATCTCATGACGTTAATCTTCATGGCAGCTTCCAAGTGCAAGGACCTAGTGTCAAGGGCTGGGACTTTGCAAGTTGAGAATTTAGAGTCACATTTGGCATTTGCTGGAAAAAGCCAGAAGCTGTGTTTCAAAAATATTAATGTGTTAAATTTGTTAAATTGATTCAGAATTTGTTCATTTATTTTGTTGTATCTGCCCTAGAATATATATTTTTCCTGTTTCCAGTATCACAGTCCTGCTTAGAACTTAGCCTTTGCTACAGAGCTTATTAAGTCAGTAAGCAACCACTGTTAAATAGAACATAATGATGTTCCTCTCAACTACTTTTAGATTCCTCCAGACTGTGGTGTTCACAGCATGCGAACTATTAACAGGAAGACTGTTCTCAGCTAGATTACTTCAAAAGTGCCAAATTGTGCAGGTTTTTTTAAGTAAAACCAGAATTCTGATCATTTAAATGTTAGGCTTTTTATTTGTTTCAGTTTACTTTCTAGCTTTAAGAAAATGAGCTCTTTTGCTTATTAATTTTGGGCACTTACAGTCAGTTCATAATGCTAAAAATTAAGTATTCTTTACTATTATATTTAAAGGGAGATGGGGGAAATGCCTGTACATTCTCTCTAATGTGCCCCTCACAAGCAGGGGGTATGTTTGTTAAGAAAGTGTGGCAAAGCTGCACCTGCTTATTCATACACCTGTCACTTACGCCACTCTATCTCATCCTCAAAGTCAGGCCTGATTGCTTGCCATGCCTGGGACCTGATTTGGGGGAATTGCCTGAGTACTTCAACTTTAATTCTTTTTTGTGGTAATTGCATGCATGTCTTAGGTAAATCTCTTCCTCGTTTTCCTTTTTTTTTTTTCCACAAATACAAAGCCTTGGCCATCTGCAGAAAAGAGAAGACAAAAATAAGTAATTCAGGATTCAGCTGGCCAGAATTTGCAGAAATGCTGTTTTTCAAATGGCCTCCTTAGAAAACTGGTATGAAAATAGAAGGTGATGGATTTAAAAGTTCATGCTTAACTATTACATACCCTGTATAGCAACAGCCCTCACCAGCCTCAAAAAATCCAATGTAAATTCTGCTTTGAAGAGGTTTTATTAGTCTGCTGACTTATTAGGTGCTTCCCTCAGGAGATTGCATCAATAAGTGTGTCTGCTGTTCTTTTGCCCTCCCTCGTTCACCTGATAGGGCAGGTGACCCTCAGTAACCCCCAGAAAGCCTGGCCCTTCAAGGATCCTCACCTGTGTATCTGCCCTTGGCTCTGAATGGATTTCTATCAGGAGACAGCAGTGTTGCTATTTAGGAAACCACCTGAAACTCTGCTCACCTTTGAACCTGGGGTGCTCCTACAGGAGGTTATGTTAAGGAAATGCTAAGGGAAAACAGCTGTGAAGCACAGGCTGTTGTAGTGCTTGGTTCTGGCTTCCTTCTGACCGTTGGGTTTCTAACCATGCACATAAAAGCCTGGCTTCAGGTATTGCTAAGGAAACGTGTTCCCAGCTCTAGCAAGCCTGCCTGGTGTTGGGGGAGGAGAAGCAGCTTTGTGAAGGCACAGGCAGTGTGAGGAGACCAGCATGAGTGGATGTGTCAGTGGGATATGGATGGAGCTGGCTTGGTGCTTCCTGCATGGCCAGGATTGATGCTGCTGCTGCTGCTTGGAGCAGAGTGTGAGACAGTAACCTGCCCTTACATGAGAAAACTGAGAAGTACAGAAACCACACACTTTCCTTGAATTCTTTCTCTATTTGCTTAGAACTTCCATTCAGAATTGACTTGCTTTTACTTCTTTCCCTGACATTCCCTTCCACTTTTAATTGCTCATTCTAGCTGTTCAGAGGTGGTATATTTTGCTAGAGTCAAGCTACTCTTCTGGTGGATACAAGTATGCAATTTTTTGAACACTGAGACTTCTACCCCATGTAGTAGGTGAAATAATGTCACAAAGCATAGAAAAAGGATTTACCTTTTCAATTTTATCATGTATGTTGTCATTATTCTTGTATCACTGACGATGCACAGGTCAGTGGAGAATCTTGAGGTCATCCATTTCTGTAGGTCCAAACACCCAGAGCTGCAGAGAATCCATGCTCTGTCACCGAAGACTTTAATTGAAGTTCTTCCTCAGCTTTTTACTCCCACCCCAACCCAGGATAAGCAATACTCTGTGGTTGTATTTCCACAGTAGCAGCAGCATGCTCATCTCTAGCACATTGGAAGGAGTAAAACAACAAAGAGAAACTACGGGTTACTTAGGAGACTATGGTGATTACAGACAGTAAGTGAGGGATACAGGTTTCATGGACATAATATGAATAATATCCAATAAAAATAAAATGAAGTATGGTAATCTCACAGAAAAAAGACAGATCCAGTCTCCTGTCAGATCTGTCTGTACCTTTTCTGTAGTAGCCATTTTTCCATAGCTCAGCATTTACTGTTTTTTCACCACATTATCAGACCTTCTAGATCCCCTGATGGGCACATCAGATATGTTTGGGCCAATCTATTGCTTGTTCCACCCCTCAGATCTTTCCTTCAGCACCAGGCAATTCAAAATACATCAGTAATAGATAAAAATTAATTAAATATCTAGGCTGAACTGTATCCCACCTATGTCCTACTAAAGGTTTTTACTGAGTTGGGATTTGTGATTTAACATTTTCCTCCCCCTTTGTCCTGTATTTCTGTACTACATCCTTTTTCAGTGTGCAGTGCATGTGGAAGGTTTCATGCTTATAATGAGTAATTTAATTAGCGTGTGATGTTCTGTGCCAGTGCAGGTTTGGGTGATATACATTGACCTCTGGATGAGTTATAAAAGGTTTATGAATGAGTGGTTTTCTTTGTTGTGAGTGTAAAATAATAACCAGCTTCAAGGAAATATTATAACTGAAGAATGGCTGGTGACGAGAGGGTTTTTTGTGGTCACACTGCAGTGCTCCTTTCTGGGAAGGATGGGCCTGTTGGACAATCCTGCAGGACACAAGCGCAGCCTTGTAAACCCTACAAAACCTACTTGTAGGATTTATAACAAAATTTAATTTTTAGCTTATTCTCTGTGAAACTTCAGTTGGAGGTCCTTGAGGGCTACTTCTTAAGGGATTGCAGAATTAAGAAGTGTATGATTATTACAAATAAATATTAATACATTATGTAAAGTAGTTGCAAATAAAACATGCACTCATGGGTGTTTAGTTCAATCAGAAGAGATTTGCAGAGATATGAATCAAAAATAATAAGCACTAATTTATTCAGCTCATGGGCAGCAAAGAAATAAAGAGGAATTAGAAAGGTGGGACAAAGTTGTGGCTGCACCACCAAGAGATGCAGGTAACATTACACTTGGTTGCCATATTTATTCATACGAGGTATTAATGGTTCATTTTCACCATGGAGAATATTTAATCCAGTGTAATTTTAAAAAGTGAAAAACATGCTTCTGGATTGAAACTCTGCCATTCAGCTGAGCAACAATTACAAATGCAGAAGATCCAGATGTAGAATTTAAATTCTTAGCCTGACAGGATGATTTATGAGGCACTGCAAAATTATTTTCTCCTATCTGCTATATCCATTTGCTTCTGCCTCTGTGTAAGCTTGAAAGTTCTATCTGTTACATGCCAGAATATTTCCCCCCTGTGTCACCCATGCTGTTTGGCTAGTGATTGTCAGCTTGCTCAGGACTTCAGGCTTCTAGGATTTAATGAAAAAGCATTGATAATCTCTAGAGTCCATAGACAATATTAGAGAATGCACTAGCCAGCTTTTCCTATTGCAGGTAGGATCTGAAGCACTGAACTAGGTAATGAATTATCCACAGAAACAGAGAACATTGTGACTAGGCAGGCTGGCAATCAACCATGGCATCAAAAAGCAGCTGCAGGAAAGGTTTTTTTCCATTTTTTCTTTCTTGTTCCATACAGGAATTAATGTTCTTCTTACACACCACACATGATGTATAATGAGCAAGTGAAATATAAAAATAGTGCTAGGAATTGCACACACCTTGAGCACCCAAAGCAGGGAGTTAAACCAGCCTGCAGTGTAGGACTGGTGTTTACCTCTAATGCCATCTATAAATATGTACGTTTAGGAAGACAAGTCTGCTTCCTCTGTCCTGAGTGGTTACCCTTGCAGCACCTGAGGTGATGTGAGAATAGTCCAGCTCTCCTTGGGTTTGCTCTTCATGACCTCACACAAGGCACCACAGAAAGGTTGCCTTATTTTTGGGGTTGGAGTTAGCCTTGCTGGTTTAATTCAGCCTTGTTAGTAAAAGCAGTTAGAAAAATATGGGTTCATTGGATGTTGGAGAGTGTAAATCAATAGAGGAGGAAGGGAAGTTTCTTCAAATATTGCAAGTGGTTTCCCTGGAGGCATAATATCAAACCTCTTTCAAGTTCAACAAAGCTCAGATGGCAATATGGTACTTATCAAATGTTTTTTTTCACAACTGTACTGTTGAAAGGTAACTGGTAGTTGCTAAACGATCCAATAATCACCAGGCAAGAAATACTTACATTTCAGTGGAGTACAACTCCTACTGGCTGGCTGGAGCCTTTATATTCAATTTATAAATGAACTTCTTTACATCTACTCTCTTTATTTTCACAGTGAAGTAAAATCCATAACATTCAAATATGGTCTGTACTTTGGATTCCCTTAACTAACTCTTACACTTTCTAGCACAAAAAGAAATTCATTTATGAATTTTTTTTTTCCATCTGTGAACTCCTGTAGCCATAAAAGTGATAAAATATGTGCCATTTGGGTTTTTTTACTCATTTATTTTGCAAATCTCAAAGCCTGTAACTTCTGTGATGAAGATGCCCCTGGCTATGGCAGCTTTTCCATGGGTTTTGTAGAGGTGCACAGCACTGCTAAAGAGTGCCTCAGTTTCTGTACCTAGGACCCGGGAGGAGGTGTGCAGACCAACACAGTGAAACATCTGCCTCATTTCCAGAAACCCTGGGGCAGTGCCAGGCTCAGTTAAGCACAGTGCAGGAGCCCTGCTCTCCCCTGCTCTCCTGTCACTGCCTCAGCTCAGCCTGGTGTCTCCCAGCACCACCCAGACTGCAACTCTGCCTGCCTTTGCCAGGAACCTGCTTTGCTGCCAACAGCATTCCAGCATTGGAAGAACCAAAATTTCATGCATTTTTATGAACTTCTCAGCACTCCGACTAGCAGTGAGTGCCAGCATGTACTGTACTTGGTTAAAAATTGCTCCATACACCCCACTTTTTCTTTCAAACTGATCCTGCCTTTCTTCTGATTTTTTTCTCTTGCAATGACCATCTCCTTTGTTTTCTATTCACAGGCTGGTTTACAGACTTACTGCTTCCTAGTGTTTGCTGGCATCTGCTTTGCAGGAGCAACTTACCTGTTTTTTGTCCTGCCTGAAACAAAAAATAAGACATTTCATGAGATAAGCCAAGCATTTGCCAAAAGGAATAAAGTAACTTTAGAAATGCAAGAGATGAACCACTACCCAGAGGAAAGGAAATCAAGTGAAGAACAAGACTCAAACTTCACATCTTCTGCGGACAATGGGGAAACCAAAAAAGGGATTGTGTAAAGCCAGAATGCTCTTTCAGGGGATGGGGAAAAGCGTGCTCTTTTAATTTATAGCAGTGCACAACTTGTATATTTTATGACATCATGAACTGCTTCCCCCTTGAAATTGCTCTAAGTGAGAATGGGTGAACTCATTAGCAGCTGGGGTAATGGTTGAGGGGCAGGAGGAGTGGCAACTGATAAAATAAATAAGATGGAGTTTCCTTGGCACCTGTGGAGCAAGTGCTGTGGTGAGTGGCATGGAGAAATGGACTTGGAGATGTGAAGGGGCAGTGAGGAGCCAGGGTTTTGAGCTGCAGCTGGCTGAGCACCCCTATGTGCTCACAGGGAGGTGTGCATGCTCTCTCCATGAGGAGGAGGAGGCAGGGAAAAGGGAAGAGATCCCAGTGGGGCTCTGCTGAGAAGCAAACCTGAAATGGCACCAGAGTGTATTTCTCCACAGTTCCCAAGATGTCATTCAAGCTGCCCATGAGAACTGACATGACACTTCCCTGACTTCCTATTCGTTTTCCAGCTATTTTGAGTTTCAGTTGCATTCTTTGAACACCTCCCACCTTCCCACAAATGGGCAGCTCTGAGTCCCGATGAGTTTCCTTGTCTCACTTGCAAATCCTGATTCGCTAGTAATAGAGTTGTCTCTAGGTTCTGCGTTTGCTGGCATTGCATTTCTCTGAAGATCTATATTTATATAATTTTATTTTTTAAGAATAAACTTTCTAAGTTTAATATGAAAACTAAAGCTCATGGTGAAGTGAGAGAACTCTGATAGTATGTGTAGAGCATAATATTAAAACAAAAATTCAAACATAAAGTGTTCCAAGGGTTGGGGTTTTTTAATTGTTTTGGTTGTTTATTGCTTTTCTTTTCAAATTCCTTTTAAAACAAGTCTTAGGAACCCAAACTTCCCTGAGACCTGATAACTTAGTTCTTAATACTCAGAACTCTGCATAATGAATTTGGGTGCCTATTTCTTACTTAAACACTAATTTTTATTTGGACATTCGTCTCTGAAGCACCAGGCCTAGTTCATATTACTAAGTTTCTAAGCTGTCTAAAGCTTTGTAAAACTGCTTGATTTCATGAGAGGAAGACGCAGCAGGCTCTCAGTTTTTCAGTGAGCAATTCATGGGATTTTTTTCTTAATGAACATCATCTTTACAGTTTGTAATTTTGATAACAGTTTTTCTTGATCCCTCTAGTTACCTGGAGGCTGAGGGGTAATAAGAACTTTAAATAGCTGTTTTATATGAAAAGTCAGTAAGTCTTAGAGCTGTTCTCAGGACTAAGACACAAGAAGAAAGTGCAGCATGTAGGTAGAGTTAACTGCTTCCACAAGTTATATTTACTAATCTAGAAATTCTTGCATTTGGAGCATTTTTGTGGGAAAATTTGCATATATGTGCATATATGTATGCATATATGAATATATATATTCCAAGTATAGATATATATTAATATTCAATGGCTTAATATTAGTGGCTTTAAGGTGAAAGAGGGTAGATAGAGATTGGATACTAGGAAGAAATTCTTTAGTGTGAGGGAGGAGAGACACTGGCACAGGCTGCCCAGAGAAACCGTGGCTGCCCCTTCCCTGGAAGTGTTCAAGTCCAGATTGGGTGGGGCTTTGAGGAACCTGGTCTAGTGGAAAGTGTCCTTGCCCATGGTGGGGGACTGGAATGAGATGATCCTTGAGGTGCCTTCCAACCCAGGCTATTCTATGATTCTGTGATTTATATTAATATATATATACACATACAATGGATAATTATTTTCTGGTATTTGGTGGGCAGGGGGGTTGTTTGTATTTCTCCAAGTGATAAGCTGTTTTTTGCTTTGTTCTACACTGTAAATTACACTGTAAATTAAAGTCAGAGATCCTAATGCTCAGCTGTTACTACTAATTTATGTATATAGTTTTATACTGTGATTTATTTGTATGTGGAATATTTACCACAGACATTGTAAGCTGACCTAATAGGGCAATTTCATTACTAGGTAATAGACAAAAAATTGATGGGTGCTTTTATGCCAGAATTTATGGTTTTTTATCTGGGATAGAGGTACAGCAGTAGGAAAATGAAATATATGTGAGAAAGATTATTAAGAATGAAAAATTAAAGATGTATGGTTTGGGTGCTACTATTAAGAAAGAGAGTGAAGCAGGATTATACCAATTGACAGTCATAAATGGAAGCTAATCAAGTACTGTGGAGAAAACTGAAAAAAAAATATTATTTTAATAACCACTTGTAAAATTATATACGCAGCAAATGAAAATATTACCCTTCAGTGCCTTTAATTCCCTATTCCATGTGTTACATGAGGCTTGCTAAGTGAATGGCTATATAAACAATGAGTGTGAATGCAGCCCTCCAGACAATTTTAAGAAAAATTTCTTCCTTTTTTGCCTGCAGGGCATGGCTGGCAAATTCAGATCCTCTCATTCAGACTGGGAATTACTTTGAGTAATGAGTTAGGGCTACTAACATGGTATGATGAGATCTGCTTTGAGCCAAGGTGACCGGATTGGAAACCAGTATTATTAGAAAGAGAAGAATTTAACACTTTGTGCTGTTCATTAATGTATGTTATAGACACTGTTGAAAATGTTACCGTTGGATAACTTCAACTAAATATCATGCTAACCTGATACAGCAGTTCTATCAGAAGTCAGGACTTCTGCAACAAAATAAAATCATCTTACAATTGCCTGCAATTGCCTTCGGAACCCAGCTGTGAATGCATAGGTAGAGATGTCTTCATAGAATTTCCTATCACAGCTCAGGGGGCTTGTACAGCATTAACAGCAAGTTTCTGCAATCCCATTTGCCCACCTCTTGGCCTGCCTGAGATGGGCACACGCTTTCTGTGTGGCTGCAAAGAGCTGCTACAATCTGGGTACGCTGTGGGACGAGAGTTCCACATCTCACCAGATTTTTGTTGCCATCTGTGTTCTAAGCAATTCCAGGCCAAACTAGGGCTTTGTTCATTGGTGAGGGAAGTGTCCTGTGCCTTGGGCTGTGGAAGTTTCAGATGTGCCAGTACTTCATTAACTTTCTCATCTCTGACCCTAATGAGAGTTTTGTGTTTTTCTTGAAGTTGTTCCATGAAGTTTTTTTCCATTGTAATGCTGCTATGATTTCTCCAGCAATGAGAGGACAAAATGGAAAAGAACAGCATTTTATCATTTATTTCTTCTTGTTGAATGTATCAAATTGTCAATAGCCTGTGTGTTTGTCAGCAAGTGTTGTGTGGTTCCACAGTCCCTTTTCCTGTCTGACACTGGGGTGAGGTACTGTTTGTATGGGTACCACAAATCTGTGTGATCAACTATGTCCATGCACAGTGATTGCAAAATAAACCGTTGGAATAAAATTAAAATGATGTGGATTTTGTTCTGGGTGAATATGAACCTCTACACATGCACATATTTCAGTTCCCTGGGGTTTTGTATGTTCCAGTACAAGACTGTTCAGTCCTTTGTCTGGATGACCCAAGTCATTGCGAGCTGTGCAGTTGGGTGGTTGGGAGTTATGGGAAGAAAATGGTCCCTGAAATTGTATATTTTTTGAAACATTATTTATATTTTTATTCTCAAATCAGATTCCACACTTCATTCTTTCATATGTTTATCCTGGGCTATAGAAATAGCAGATAACAGTGCAAGGAAAATTATTAAAACAGGCTAGTGGTAGTAATAACTGTTTATAAGAATTTTTGAAACTGGTGAGGCTTTTTTGCAGAAAGTTGTCATTTGCAATGGATGAGTTTTAGTTGCTACAGCTCTGCTTTCTGATGAGATATTCAGTCAAGTGACTATTTCTGCTACAAGGATATGCAAAAATTTAAATCTGAAATATGTATAAAAAGTTGAATTTTGTACTTCAGGTTTTGGAGCCAATTTTCACTCCACAAGAGTCTGCTTTCTAGTGGAGGAAGATGTGAGTAATAATCCATATGGGATAATTTTCATCTCCAGAGTAAAATTTTAAAAAATAGTTTAAAAAAACCCACTCCAACACCAACTCTTTGAAATTTGCTTTCTTTCATTTGACTATTTTTATTTGCTCTTCCTTCAGATATCATCATATAAACTGTTGGAGCTCACATCAACTCACACAGCAGGAAGAACAAATCCAAGTAAAGCATTCTTAGGAAATGCCTGTGGATTTTTCCTTTCAGCCTAACTCTAGAGTTCAGATAAAATCTAGTTAGTTTCCTTTCAGTCTAACTCTAGAGTTCAGATAAAATCTAAATCCTGAAATACATAGGCTCAAACTGAAGCAGGTTTGTTATTGTAAATATTTGTGCAATTAAGACATTCAGGTTTGAGTCCATACTTAATTCTCTCTACAAGTGATTTTATTTGAAAGTGAGCTCTGTAGAAAGGTGAATTTCATGCCAAGTGCTTGGTACTTGGACTCCTGATCAAGTTATCACAGCTCAGTAAGCAATCATGCATAACCTGAGTCACTAGAGCCATCTTCCTTGCAGGCTAAGCTGCATTAACCTTGCTTTTTCCATGACCTAAGAGAAACACAGGCGGTGGATAATCGAGCTGTTTCTTGAGATGTTCCTGCTAAAGCTTCACTACAGTCAAACTCTTTTAAATTTGGATTTTGAGGGGTTTTTTTTAAAAGTACGTAAGAAAATCTTTCAGGAGACATTTGCACAGTGGGTAGTGAAGTCAACAGGAATCTTCCCCAGTTTCAACTACACGAATATACTCAAGAAAGACACGGTATACATACAGAGAAATTCTAAGCTTGGGAAACCCAGCACATTTTTATCTTCCTTAGGTAGTAAACCAGTGGCTTGTTTTCTCAGTCTAGGAAAATAATGGTGTTATTGAGAGACTGAAAAAGCACTGATCTGAGGCCTTTCTTCTGAGTTTGGGAGCAGGGTTTTGGTTGGTTGGTTGAAGATTTGTTGGGGGTCTTTTTCAAGAGAACACTTGTAGTCTGGCTCATACACCAAAGCAGAGTACCAAGAATGAGACTGCTGGAGTTGTTGGTTCTTTTAAGATTATTCCAAAAAGGCAAAAAGCGAAATATAACTCTGTCAGACCCTTGAAACACAATCCATTAAGAGCATGATCTTGTAAATGTAGGAGGTAATTTGTCTGCTGCTGTGTAAGGCGCCATGCAGAGACATTGATTTTTGTTTCATTTTCTCTTGGTCCTCTCAGTTTAAAAAGTCAGTCAAGCTAAATGCAATGCTCATCTCTACATTTGTTTCACCTGTTTCTGACTTGTTCCACCCAATTATATAAAAATTTTTACAGTTCACACTTGAAAATCAGAAAGCAGTAATTACTTAGGAAAAGCAAACATGCCAAAAATTACAAAAGTGATAAATACAATTTTCTCTACAGGCTGACATTTTCAAAGATGAATTCAAGAGTTAATCCCTTAAAGCCAAATTTCATATAATTTCATCTCTTTGAATTAAACTCTACTGTCTATGTATGTGCATATGTGTGTATATAGAGACTTTTATGTTATCCCATGGAAAAAGTTCAGCAGCTTTAATTCTTACACATAAAATAAATTGGACAATCTGGTTATTATATCAAGCTGTGAACCGGACAGGTCAGACACACTGGGACTCAGACACATTAACAAACTTAGTTAAAGTTTGCATGATCTTAGGTTTGGAAAGGTTGTTTAGCAAGTCTGTCTCCTTTTGGCCAGCCTTGGATTTTTCATTTTCCACTTTTCTAAACTGCTAGGTAGAGACTACAATGTTAATTTGCTTAAATTTATTTTGA
>WEKY01014286.1:2222-22650 GCA_013390045.1 Picathartes gymnocephalus
AAAAAAAAAAGAGAGAGAGAGAAAAAAATCAAAAAGCAAGAATTATTAACACAGCATCTGCAAAACAGAATAAAAAATCTCCCAGGGAGTACTTAGCTGGTTTTAAGAGTACTAGAATGTAAGGCACAGCAATGCTGCATGCACTGAGCATTATATGCTTAAATGCACCATCTCTCTCCTATCTGCAACTTAAAACAACAATATTCATCCCTTAGCCTCGAAGCACAAAATTCTTAAAGCCCCTGTGCAAAAGTACGTGATGACACACATGAGTGGATGTTCCCTTAGAAACAAAAGCAAGTAGGGCTTTTTTTTCTCTCTGCTGGACCAACCCCACTCTTAACATGCCCATCAACACACTAGCAGTGGATAGCGCAATATTCTGATCCGTCTGTTTTCTTGGAGGCATTTCATCCACAGTAGCCATTAATTCTGTAAATGCTTATGATTGCAGAGTAAGGGGGAAATTTATTAAAGAGGAATTTGTTGGACTTTTTTTGATTGGTCCTGGTGATATTATCAGTGACACATTTGAGAGAAAACATGAATAATCCTTTGCTTCCCTTAGTTTTTGTGTCTGGTTTCTCCCCAGCAAGTTAAGTTATTTCTTACTAAATGCCACACTGGATGAGCCTAACAGCTTTGTTCTTTTGACCTAAGTTTCAATGATTTACTTTAAAATCTTATCAGGTGCAGAAAACAAAGTTATATGAAGCAGAAACAAGAAATACTAGAAATCTCTGAGAAACATGAAGATTGATTTTAGAGGATGAACTAACTAGCTTGGATAGCGTAACATCTAGCATCAGTTTTCTGCCATCAGTAATGTGAAACATTGGAGTAAAATTCAAGCTAAATTTACTGAGTGGGTAGACACTGATCGTGTGGTTGAGTGAGATACCTAGGTCATTAGTTGCACTCTGGAACTTGCCTTTTTTCTTCCACTGACAAGTGATATTCCTTGAATGTTGTCTTTTATTGCAAGCCTGTCTTCTTTCTGGTCAAAAAGTCTCCTGTGAAGGTCCCAGCCTAGGTGTTATATCAGCCCTGCTACTCAGGGGAAAAGAAAAATAAATTTTAAAAACAAGCCTATTGAAGTAAAGGGCGTGGCAGCCATAAAACACTGAGTTCTTGATATTTTTCTAATTATGCCATTAGAAGTCCCATCTCTGACTTTTCAATACAATTAAGAGATCACTTTCACTTGTAAAGGATGTAATATATTAACAATTCCTCAAACATCAAGCAAGAAATCGGTGTTCAGCAACTTTTCAGAGTTAGTGATCATCTTCTGAGCTGTTTCATTGTGAATGAAGAGATTACCAACTGTACTGTGATTTAAAGTTTCTTGGCATACATACCTAAAGGTATAAATAATATGAACAGCACCAAAGCATAATTACCACCTGACATAGCACACCTTGTCCTTTGGACAGAATGCTCTCAATTGCAGGCTGATTCAAATGAATGTAGATGGAGAAAAGGCTTCAGGCTCAGTTTTTCCTCATGTCATCCCTATCCTTTTATAGTAATTTCTATGAGCACACTGTAAATAATTACCAAACTTTCTACTTTGTGACTCATACCTAAGTAGACTCGTTTCTGTCTACAACACATGGTGCATGTGGCTAATCAGGACCCTAGTGTGTTATTGATTTCACTCGAAGATCCTTGTTTTTTGGACATTGTACTCCACTTGATATATTACAGAGAGATTGAAAGAATCTCAGCCGCTTGATTCAAGCAGCAAAAGTTCAAGAAAATGTAGGTCTCAGGCATATATCTAACAGTACTGTTAAATTAATTGGTAATAATTTTTTCAAAAAATAAAAGCTTTTACATTCATTTAATGCTACTTTTCAATTTACCAAAAGTCATCTAGAGCAGCATGAAACAGGTTTATAGCATGAAAGCTCTCATCAAACATTTTAAAGACGAAGGGCTGATACATGTCCTATCTCGCCTTGACAGTTACTGCACAGCATAATCTAGTGCTGCCAATCAGATCCAAACAAAGGAAACTGGAGTTGTCTGACTGTGAATCACTTCTCACCTCAATTAATATAAATATTGAGTTTGCACAAGCAGACTTGACAGTTTGAGGCATGCCCAAATTTTCTGTGTAACTAGTACTTAATGACTGATACTCAATACTTGGACCTGGCACTGGGGGTGAAGTCAACAGTTAAGAACTTTGTTTTGTGGAAGCAACTGAAGGCTCAGCAGAAGGATTCAGTGTCTTTTGTAGAAGTTATGGAAATAACATGTAGCTGTAGATAGAAAGGCTCTTGTGGTAGATGCCTTCCTTGCATTTCTGAAGTAAATTCTCTTTCCTTCAACTCCATCTCACTCATGTTTGCCTCATTCAAATACTCTAATAAATACATCAACTCAAGTAAATATTCCCCAGAGCAAAGGATGCAGAGACTACATCTATAGAGTATGTGAGCAAAGCCAAATCTGAATACACAGTTGAGTGTGTTTATGGAAGCAGGAATTGATTCTAAAAGCTGTATTTATCTAGTAAAAGAGAAGAAATGTATTGCTTTAATAATACATCCAACAAAATCTTTCATTTAACATGCTTGCAAATTATCTACCATTCAGTCAGAATTAGTTAATTCAGATGAGAAACCAGGTCAAAAAACCCCACTGTTACAAAACCTATTCCAAATAAAGTTTCTGCCCAACTCTGACTCTAGATAATTAGTTGAAATCTGACAAATGGTGATCCTAGATACTGAAAGGTATGATTGTCTAATAGCATCTTATCAGACTTCCTAAAATGTTGTGGTGGTCTCATTTAATTTCCTGGACAGAGGACAAGTGTTAGCAAGAAAATTACTCCCAGCAACAGCCGTAGTTAGTCACCTCACCTTCTGTCCAGGGTCTTAAACAGCAAAGACAGAAAAGTGCCTTGTGATCCTTATTAAAGGGGTTCTTCTGGGTTAGGATTTGTTGACAAAGACACACAAAAAAAAACAGATTTTAGTTTCGGTATCTGAATGTACAAGAGAAATACAGCTTCTGAGTAAAACAGACTGGTTAGGACTGTTACATTGTTCTGAAAGGATATATATAACAGAGCCTCAGTGTCTTCAAAGATCGCCTTTCAAACTAATGCTGATAAACATGAGTAGTTTGATTTTCAGCAATCCCAAATACCCACTCTTGCTTTACTTGCAGGAGCAGTCAGCAAGTCTGTAAATTGGACCACTTAATTACGGGTATAAATAAAAGTTCGTATTATTCTTCAGTGTGTTCTGACTAGAGGGAAACACCATTTCAACCTGGTGTCTGTAACGAAAATGAATGTATATGTATGTATGTGTAAGATGGAGAGAAAAACAGCAAGGGACCATTTATGTGGTTGGTAAGATTGTACTAGCTAGCTACTTATGTTGGGTATTTTGCTTTTACATTCCAGTTTGTGGTCATGGGACATACAGGTTTAAGTGCTTATATGATAATGTCACACACCTGCCTATTTTGCTTGCTCCATTTTTGTGGTCATGGCTTTATGCACATACAAGTATCAAACTTTGGTGGTGGTCACATATGAACACTGAGAATTTTTAGAGAAATAGAAAAATTTTCGTACCATGACAGAAGAGTTGCACAAGTTTTATTCAGCTTATTGATCAGCAGGCCATGCGGTAACCTGACCTTCTTTAAGTCTCTAAATACAGGTAACATCTGCTGCCAGAAGCAACATAATGAGGTTGGGTAGAGCTCAGATAAAGCTGGATATACAGGAATAAAATGCAGATTTCTGACCATTAAGACAATTAGCCTTTTGAGAAGCACAGAAAACAATGTAGTGCAATCTTTTCTTTTCACTAGAAAAAGAAACATAGGTGTTTCAGAGATAATCTGGACATATTTCTAATATATAAGTTTAATCATTCACAAACGATGGGGCTCAGTGAGAAGCCCAAGAGATATTCAGTAGCCTTTGCTATGTTTGGGGTCCAAGTTAAGGGTCACAACCTGCCATCCAGAGTATTTTGGACTTGGAGGATTTTACCATGATTCTCACAGAACTAAAGGTGTCACACACAAAGACAAAGCGTGGAGGTAAACAGCTGTGTTGTAGTCCCGCTTACTTTCTTTCTTTTCTTTCTACGTTTGTTTCTTGCCCGCACTCTTAGAACCACCACATTCTAGAAATGGGGAACAGGAAGGAATACCAGCAAATTATTCCCACAGGTCAGGGGAGCAGGATTACATCACAGAGTGCATGACATGTCCCAGATATTTGCCTGACATGTCCTGAATAGTTTCCTTTACAGGGGAACTCCATGCTTCTGAAAAGTTGGTTCCAGTGTTACACTGCATTTGCAATCAGACTTTTTCTTAAGATTTACTCTAAATTTAAGTGGTGAATTAGGCAATTCACCTTCATCTGCCTTGATGAGGCAGATTAAATATTCTATTAACAGCTGCAAGAAGAATCATTGCCCTTGTTCTTGTGGGGGGCTTCAACTTAGCACATGTCTGCTGGAAATTCAATACCAGAGGAGAGGTGGAGAGGAAACAGCCAAGGAAGTTCCTGGGGTGTGTGGAAGACAACTTCCTCATGCAGCTGATGTGGCTTCAGGTCCTACTCTTTGTGGAAAAGGGTAAAACTGATTTCTCCCTTCTTTAGAATAAAGTTTATGTGTCTGCAAAGTGTTAACATCTTCCTTCTGTCTACTTCCTAGACTAAACCATCCCAGTTCTCTTAACCTTGCTCAGAGGTTCATGTTTTCAAAACCCCTTATCATTTTGTTGCAGTTATCATAAAATGCAGCACCCAAATCTGGATGCAATACTTCAGCTGAGGTTGCACCAGCGCCAAGTAGAGCAGAATAATTACCTCTCCTGTCTTATACCCAGCACCCCTGCTAAAATATCTCAGAGTGACATTTGTCTTTTCTGCAAGAGCATCACATTGTTGTGAAGAGAGGCTTGAAAACATGACCCCAGAAATTTCAGAATCCAAAAGGCACATGAAAAGAAGCAGGAGGGTGGGATGAAGGTGGGGGTGGAGGTGGGTATGGGAGCTTGTTATATTTCAGTCACATAAAATGGGGGCCTGGCTCAATATCCTCAACTGTCTTGCATCGGCAATTCTGACTTAAAATCAATTGACCTCTACAGACAAATCTCATTTAACTTGCACCACTGAGTGGGAAACCTCTAGCAAACTTTTAACAAATTGACAGAAAAATGAGTGAACACTGGAAAAGACATTGAATAGCAGAAAAAACAATGATAATTTACCTACAAAACGTTATCAATTTTGTAAAGCTCTTGAACTAGATGAACCCTTGGGGAGAAAGCTCTGTGCAGCACTGCAAAACTGAGGGAATCTTTTAGGATAGGATTCTGGAGGGAGGCATAATGTACAGTTTATATGACATGCCAACTAATACCCTGCAACCTGGCGAGGTAATTGTTTAATGTAACCATCTTTACAGGCTACTAGCAGCTTTTTAATCTGTGGCCCAGTTAGCCACGGGTTTCTGCAAACTGTAGAGCTTTTTTTAATTTCCCAGGCCCCCCAAAGCATGTTGCTTAATTACATTGCTCATCTCACGTACTCCTTTAACTGAGTTTAACACATTCTAACAGTGACTTGTCACCTTAGCAAAATCAGAAAGGTCTGACTTAAGAAAACATAGAATGTGAAATACAGCCAGGAGGGTAAGGCAACTGCCAGTCATTTATGGACTATTTACAAATATTTCTCTACATCTGAAGATTTATAATTCCAGAGTAACCCACTTTCTTTCAACAATAAATGATGAGCAGAAAGAGCCTCCTCAGCTCTCCTTCCCAGGACCCTGACAGTCTGGGAAAATTTCTCCTTTAGGCTACTTGCCTATTTAAAGTATAAGTCTGATTGATTTTACAAGAGAGCAAGAAAGAGTGAGGGTGTCATTGTGTTTCAGAACCTTTATCAGGAGTTTAGCCAGGACTGTCATGCGTAATTTGCTTGTTAGCTTGATGAGAGACCTCATGAGTGTTGCGATACAGGGGCTGTATAAGATGTCTGGAGTGTCTAATGACCCGCAGCAGAGAGAGGGAGTACACGTTAGAAAGAAAAGCAGGAAGACTTGATATAATTGCTCCAATTCATTCCCTTTCAGAGGAGATCTGAAGGAAGAACTTACACCTGCACACTCCATTTCTGAGGTGGGAGAGTTGCTGTTCTCACCAAAGTGTTGGTATTAAAGTACCATCTCAAGGCAGGGCAGCTGAGGTAGACACTTAGAGCTGGGCCCCAGAGAATGCGCAGCAAACAGCTGCACAGTCCCTCTCAGGGGACAAATGCACTCCGAATAAAGACTCAGGAAGTGCCATCTTTCCTTACAGCTGAGGCTATCAGATGCACTGAAGTGACATGTGTTCCCCTACACTGCACAGTCTGTGGCAGTGCCCAGCTCAGCCCTGTACAGAGTTTGTGGCTACTCCACACTGTAGTATTGTGTAGCATTGCATAAACTGACATTTCCTAAAGGCCAGCTAACAAACAGCTCACAGAATGTGTGTACTGTGAAAAAACATTCCCTATTTCATTTATTAGTTCACAAAACATTCCCAGGCACTTAGCCCAGGTGAGTAAGTGGGAGCCACAGAGTGAGGCTAGAGTTGTCTTCCACCCCTACAGGGCCAGACCGTTCTAATAAATAACAAGCCTATAAAATATTACCCACCAATATGTTTGTGCTGTTCCCTCAAAACATGCGTTCTTGGGCCATGTTAGTAATTTTATTACTGCTTAGGAATACAAATAGGAAGATGGAACTGTCTTAAATGATTGGGGGTTTTTCACATTGAAATTTTATGGAGGTTAAAGATTCAGGCTTTAACCTTCCCAACTCTGCTGTATTAAGAAGGTGGGGAGAAGACTTCCTTCCTCTCCATCTCTTTTTCTTTTTTTTGGTATTAATAAATAGTCCTTTCTTGTTCTTCTTGTGCATCTTTACCTTATGGGCAATATTATTGTCTCAAATTGACATGTATTCAGCAAAACTTCTATGAGTTATCATTTGCCTACTCTCCACTCTATATAGAACTGTAATCTTAGAAGAAATTCTCTGTGTTCAAAGGTCAGAAAATATGGATTATTTCAGAGCTACTTGCATTTGCACCAGCTGAATTGAACTTCAGGGCAAAGACTGGGTGACATTTTTGCAACATGTTTTTTGTATCAGTAATGCATTCATTTAGATTATGTTCTAGCAAACCAGAGTACAGGACCAGGCAGAGCCCTGCAGCCATTTATACAGCTTGGTTTTTAACAGAATCTCTGCCATGCATTTGACCTATATTGGATAGATCAGGTGACTTTCAGACTTCATGTAAAAAATCCACATTAACCTCTGCCAAAATAACCCTTTGGTTGCACAGACGCTTCCTGGGGTCAGCCATGCAGGGTCTGTGTTTGTACGAGTTAAACGGCACTGCAGAAGGGGGAGGGGATGCCTTCCTCCTCCTGAGAAATGCCCTGTAGAGGCCACATGTGAGATTTTCTTCCTTCCAGATGGATAAAGAGAGCAAAGTGGCAAAACTTCCTTAATGAGCAGACATCTGGCATTAGATTTTTCTTTCTGTTAATTGAGCCTGTTTTAGGAGACAGAATTTTGAACCTTAACTTCTCCTGCTGCATGGTATGCTGCTCGATAGTCAGCAGTGTTGGTTGAATTTGAAACGTTTATTTCCCCATTTAAAGTTATATTCTAGATCTAGGATGGTTTCCAAGTAGTGAACAATACTTGCAGGTAGGCCAGTGACTGCAGGCTGGCTATGAAATGCAAATTGCACCTAGTACCTCAGGTGAAAAAGCAGGAGGGGATGAGAATTATGCCTTGAACATTACCTCTATTGTGTCTGACTTGGACGATGCTACGTGGGCATCAAATGGTGCGTACTGGGGTGCCAAGTCTCAGTCTAAGGAACTAGGAAAGGAGGCGAGTGGGAATCAGCTTGTCAACAAGCAGCTCATACACCCATGTCCCTCTCAAGCAGATCACCCTCAAACAGGACATCTGAGAAAGAGGTGTCATTAGCTATGACCAAAAATATTGGCCTTCCTGTTTGATACAAATCTGTTTAAAAATCACAACTCAGCCTAAGGTCCACAAACCTCTGCCATCAATTGCATCCCCTGGCAATGGGACACAGTACTATTTCTGGTGGCAGTAGCTCTCATCTCCCTGCAAAGCCACAGACAGTCTTACTGGGGTTTAGATACCATTGATTATCATATATTGGGACAATAACCCAACTACAGACCTCACAGACCTGCTTAGAAAAATTCTGATCCTATTTTCAATGCACAGGCACAATGGCACCACTGACACAGTGCCTCCCTTGGCAAATAATTCAGCCACTTTAATTTAAACCTCATTTTCCTCATCATAACAATAAGGACAATTATATACCAGCTTAAGACATTATACTGACTCAAGACATGTATGCACAGTATTAAGAGTTCATGTATCCTGCCTGTACCCAATCCTGACTTGCTTGTCTCCTCTAGTTCTTTTTGGCCTGTTAGCTCCTGAATCAGGACTCACATATAGCAACTCATAAAATTAGGTCGTGCCCTAGGCTCTTGGTTCTGTACCAGCACAAACTTTAACTGCTTTCAATGCTAAAGGACTAAGTGGAAGCACTCTTGGATAGTTTAGGGAACAGTATGCAGTTTTTAAAAGCACTAAGGTGGGTATACAGAACCAATAAATCTGAGACAGCAGTGTTTTACACTACACAGCAAATATGGAAAGGCCATCTGTGGTGCAAGGCAGGGGAAAGCCTGCTCTGACACTGGCTTACTGCTGTCAACCAACACAGCAGCAGTGGGCTGTAACAATCTGGGTCCTACAAAGCAAACATAATTTGAGTGGAGGAAAAGTGAGCACACACACAGTATGATTCAAAGCAGGCAAGCGAGCTGCTGCATTAACTCCTCTGAATGGAGTTTCCTGGAAGGATCCCTGAGCATGACCCTCAAGCAAAAAACTCTAGGTTTTTGCCAAATTTATTTGAGGAGGAAGGAGATGGGAGGCATGTTTTCTCGAGGGGGAAAAAACCTCACCCCGTTAAAGCTTTCTGTTGCCAGGGAAAGTCAGGGAAAATTCAGGAAAACTCCTTTTTATGTTCTTTATGATGTTTACTCTGTTGCGCAGAGCCAAGAGAGGGATGAGAAACGCTGCAGCATGATGCGGGTCTGCAAAAGCTGTGTGTATTTAATAGGGTGACATAAATGGTGTGTTTCTCTTTGCCGTCTGCCGAGTGCTGCGGGGAAAATCTGTCCTAAATAGACAAACGAGAAGCCATGGGAGTGAGTGTCTGCTGGCTCTCGTCAGCCGGCCGTCCCCTGGGCCAACCCGCGGCTTCGACGGGAAGTACACAGCGGATGTTTAATGAAAGGGCTGCTGCGGCTTATCTCCGCGAGCAGTGGACTTCTTTGTGAACCCGCTTGCTTTGAAAGATATGTGGCCCACTATGCTGGTATTGTTGGCTCTCGCCTTAAGCACAGCCACATGATTCACATAGGAGCTGTGCGCTGCTGCGTCTGCCAAGGACAGCTTCCCCCACTCCCTCCCTGGTTAGGAGTAAACTCGGCTGAAGGTCATCGAGGTCACAAGATCTGCCTGTTATTGCATTTTACAGGAAGGAAGATACGTTGTCTTTAGATCAGTTTATCAGCTGACTTTCCTGTGAAGAAGACTGAGGCTATTTTCCTGTGTACCACCACCCCCGTAATTCCCAAACGAGTGTGCTCTGTTTGCATCTCCTGTCAGCTCAGCTGTGTGCGCGTTTCTGAAACAGCCCAGTATTAAGCAAACAAATAAAAAAGCCATTGTGAGACATCGCAGAGTCCACATCCCTTATCAAACTGCCTGACGGGCCGGGATAAATCTCTTCCTCGAGGCTGCCTGTCATCTCCCTCCCTCCCTCTCAGCGTCAATGCACAATTAAACCCGTTGTGGTGAAATAGACTCAGCTGATAATTGTGGAGAGAGTTACTTACACGGGTGCTGAGAGCAGCAAAGAGCCTAGCAGACTCCTCTGCTTTCGAGGCAGTTTCTTTTGAGCCTGCTCCTTTGAAGAACGACATGTATTTGGTTTTGTTTGATTTAGGGTTTTCTGGTTTCGTCTTTTAAACTCCCAGGTTTCTGAGGATTTTTTAATAATAAGCTCTGCTTTTTCTGTGCAAGGGGGCAAGCAGCATGCAGAGCTGTCTCCCTCCCCACCCAGCCTCCTTTGAGAGGTCCCTGCTTTCATAAGGTTTTCAGCTGGGGAATGGTTGCCTGTTTCCTCCCTGTGCTCGCTGTGACAAATGCATTTCTGTGACCAGGAAACTGCAGATGTTACAGATGCACTAAGGCATATCTTATTAGCTAATGATTCTTAATCTTTGAAGGATTACACATATTGAATAATGCCATTCATTGAGTAACAGTTGAAGGGAAACATTCTGGCTCCAAAGTATGTATGGTGGCAGCTTTAATTGTGTACATGTGTAAAGCTAAATTATCCCTCCAATGCTCCCCCTCATCTAAAGAGTGCTGTTTAACCTAGCAAGAAACAGCGTGTGCCTCAATAAATTTGCTGGTTTTCAAATGAGCCCATTTGCTGAACTGCAAAGCTGCATTGCAAAGGAAAACAGCTACTAATATTTAGTAATATCCACTAATCTTTTTGCAACATTGATCTGGTTAGATTTTTCATCTAGTTTTGCATGTTTTTACATGGAAAACCTTTGTCCTTTAGTACAAAGGGTCTTCACACTCCTGTAATCAGAGGGGAGAAGGATCTGAAGAAGATATCAGTGAAGGTCCAATCTCATTTACAAACCTGCAGAAGTTACAGTTTTAAGGCAGGATCACGACTCACATCACTATTCCTGGAGCATTTTCACTACCTGTGAGATGAATCCATCTTTCCTAGTTTCTCAAAATCAATGTATCTCTGAAAACACTTCATATCCTGATCTTAAATCCTTTATCTAGGACCATATCTACAGTTCACAGTAATGGAAGGCGAAACAACAAGCTTCATGTTCAAGTTCTGGTTTATTTTTATGCATTAACTGCTCTTACATATTTTAATCATCGTGCTTGTAATATAAAACAGGTATATATATCAAGAGAGATATGTGGAAGTATAATAGATACACTATATTTATTCTCAAACAATGTTGCTTTATTGAATTCTGGCAGCTGAATCTGTACTAGACCTTGGCAGTAGCTAATTACATACTCCCCACACTAGTTCAGAAACTGAACTCTTACAATTTTTAGTGAGTGATTAATCATGACTGTCAGAGTATAAAACATGAAGATGGCATTTTATAATACAAAGGGTATGTGATTGTTCGGGCAGTAAAAAACAAACAAAAAAAAGATTTGTACTGCTCTGTTTAGTCTACATTATTTGGAAAAGGCACAGTCATTTTAAACCTAAACTGGAGTATTTAAGAGAATATTATAACAAAGCTGAAATGGGAAGCAAAAGAGGAGGCAGAATCCTTCTGAGGTTTGTTACTACACAAATGGGGCTTGGTTTGAACTCTTTAATTTGCCACTTGCCAGCCCACATCTAAGAAGCAACCTTGTTTGTATTTCAACAAAGAATCTCATTCTTTTTTTCAATAAAAAGACCTGGCAATAATTCTGTTGGCACTAGATGAAGAGTTTGCTTATTCCACTGGTGATGGTTTCTTTTGTTGTTATCTAGTTTAATGAAAACTTAATAAAAAAAGACTCTGGAAGTTTATAGATAAAGCTTATGTACATTTGTTCAGGTCATATGCCAAGGGGTCACTTCTTATTGCACAAGTCATTGCACCAGGGAGAAATGTGGTTAATAATAGCACTTTTTGCAAGTAGCAGTCTATTCAGAAGCTAGAACAAGTGAAGCAAACCACAGGGCCTGAGGCAGGCATGTGAACAACACAATTTTGACTTTACAGTAATTCACTGCTACTATTATCTTAGCAACCTTTCAGTAAAGTCCTACAAAATCCAACAGGGAGGGTATGCCTTTGCACTTTAAAGTCAAGAAAGGCCTAAACAGCTGTGTCTTTGTATAGGTTTTGGGGTTTTTAAAAATTCATTCCAAATCCTGTATAACAAAAATCACAGTCTAATTAACTCCAAATTCCTTTAGGAATAGGGGTTTTTACCTTTTTTTTTCAGTAGTACTGGCCAAAGATTTTTGAATTTTGCAACACTTTTACAAAATGTGGTACCATTTTTTTCCAGCATGTCAGATTCTATGGTTTCCACTTGTCAGGTTCTATGGTTTGGCACTGCTTCTTAATACACAGATTTAAATTCAAGGCTTTTGAAGAAACACATAGATCACACCGGCAAACTGAGTGCCTCTTTGCAGCAAAGGTTATTGCTGGATATGTTTCTCAGCCATCGGTTGTCAATGCATCCCTCTCCCACCCGGAGAGGCACAGATGGAGGGAATGTCCTTGCTGGGATCTGTGCTGACCTTTCAGCAAGCTGCCTGGAGAGCCCGAGGATGCAGGAGGCAAAGGCTTGTGGGCAGAACCAGCTCCTCCGTGTGCTGTGGGGCACTGCCAGCTGGGAGCAAAGCCCCGTCTGGCCCTGAGGAGGGCTTGGTCATATCCGTGCAGCTTGCCAAGCCAGTGGTGCCCAGGCTGCAGGGGACAGCCATGGGTGTACACATACAGGCCGTGCAGGGCTGCTCATGCGGCATTTTATCTGTTATGCGTTATGAAAACGGGATTTATGGCTCCTGGGTAAGCCTTTACTTTCACATGTTTCTCTGTGGAAGAACAAGCTTCCCACTTTCCTGCTATATAACACTAGGTTAAAGGCCTTTCTGGCAGCACTTCAGAGAGGCTGATGAAGCAGTGCCAGAAAAAAATACAGCCTTACATTTGAAATTTTGACATAAGGTCATTCTGTAAGTCCTACAAATTAGAGCTAAATGTTCTTCCTCTCCACAGTCTTCCCCTCCTTTATCTTGCTTTTCCTCCCTTTATCTGATCTCCTTTCCTCTGTACAAGCAACAGCTAGGAGAACATCTCAAGGGTGGAATTTTTTTGCTTATTTATTTCTCCCTGCAGAAGAAGAGAAATTAGTAGATAACTATATATATTTTTTTTGCTAATGAGCATAGTCTTGTAGTTTGGTTAAATTATAAAACAGACTAATCCCTGACAGTCTCCAGGTCAATATATGAGAAAATTCATATTGAACTGAATGAAAACATCTTGAGGTCCCACAATATATTTTTCTAAAGTTAATTAACTTCTTCTAAATAGTGGTGAATTAGGTTAATGTTAATTGTGTAAAGTGAAGTGAAGTGAAGTGAAGTGAAGTGAAGTGAAGTGAAGTGAAGTGAAGTGAAGTGAAGTGAAGTGAAAAAATGCCCACCAGGCAGCTGAGAGTTCAATGGGTTGTCAGACCCCAGGAGATCCTATTTTTAAGACCCATTCCTGGGTCTCTTGCTGCAATTATGCATACTAGAAGCTTGCTTTTAGGAGAGGGATAGTTTTCCAACACAAATGTTTTACACTTACCAAGATTCAGAAAAGAGGTGGATCTTTAAACACTGGCAAGAATGTGAAACATTTTAATAAAAGATACTTTAGAGAAGGGCTGTGTCTGCTCACATCTCAGACTTGACCAGCCTCTGTTAAGATTAGAGTAATTCCAGGACTGATTTTTCTCCATCTGCCCTGAGGGCTTTCTATACCTTCTTCTCATGACCTCACTGGAGACAGGGCAGGATGTGGTCATGTGTGTATTTGGTGACAGTCAGTAGGGTCCTGCTCTCAACAACCCAGCTCTTGCTCTGCTATAGTGTTCAAAAGCTCATCGTTCAGGACTGCGCATTCTGGTCTGCTGGGTCTATGAGGTGGGCAGGCAATATCCTCAGTTTCACCAGGAAGGCAAGATGCTCTATGCTAATCCCTCAGCTGATATAAAACTGGATAAACCCTCAGAATTTGGCAGCTGACACTGTCCTCTCACCCTGAGGAATTGTGTATGTACACAGGGATTTAAAATAATATCATAAAATGACTTCTACAAACAGGGTTATGCTGATAGGTAGAAAGGGCTCTGAGACTGGAATGTTAGAGATGGTTATCTCTATTTTATATCTCTATCTATCAGCATATATAAAATATATAATTAAATGTTAGAGATTGATGCTCTACAGATGTATTTGTCAGTCAATGCAAAAGCAAGCCAAACAGGAAGATAGCAAAACCAAAAGCATAGCTTGAAGTCTTGATTTTCCTTATCTTTTTCCCCAGAAATCTTCTTTCATCTCCTGCATGTGTATGAGCTGTGTGAATCATGTCAGGATGACATCTCAAGGATGCGTAGGGGAAGGACCCAGCAGAAAGAGCAGAAAGAGGCTGGGAGAATTAGGGTGGTCTGTGTGGGAGGCTGGGAAAGTTGAAAGAGCTGGGGGATAAATGAGCAGCTGCAGTCCACCAGGCAATTACAGCTCCCAGGAAGTCAGAATGTGGACTTTGTGTCTTCACAGAACCCATACCTTGGACGATAAATTTTGTTGAAAGATCAATTTTTAGGATGAGGACTTTAATGAAAAGAACCACAGTTACATAATATTATTAACTACTTTGGTTATTCGCAAGTGCTGGAAAGTACTTAAGAAGTAAAGTCCTTAAGCAAAACAAAAAAGTGATCTGATGGAAGTAAAATGTCACCTATAAATCTGTTTGTGTTTGCACACATGTCAATTCTCAACATGACTGCATTGTCATTTTTCTTCTTTTTCAGATAATATTTAAATTTTCCCATTGATTCAGTTCACTGCTGTCTTAATGTTATGTCACTATAAATAAACATACATCAGAGTCTTGGGTACATCTGGCATCTAATAAGCCTTTAGCATGAATACTCTTTTACAAAAGGGACAATGCTCAAGGCAAAGAAACTATTTTCATTTCACCCTCTCACTCACCCTTGACTTATTAGTGGATTCATCACTGTTTTCAGATGGAGAAAACAGGGCCATGACAGACATAAAAGACCACTCTTTGCGCAATGGACAATGATTTTCATCCTACAATCCTTGTGCCAAAACCTTTGAGTAGTTAGAACATAAGAATGTCTTGGACTTTGCTCAGGGAGCTTGGGGTGTGGGGTGACAGACACCTGGGAGTATTCCACAGAAACCAGATGGCCTTGGATGGGCCCAGCCAGGTTGGTCTGATCAGCACTGATAGCTTTGGTTCCCTTGTTCCTGGGTTAACCCAGACCTACTGGGCTAGCTGGGCTTCCCTGCTGCTGATCATGTGAAGTGGCAGGGCAGTCCTGCTTGAATTTTTACCATCAATTTAAGCACAGGAGCTGAGACTCGTCACCTCTGATATTCCTGCTTTCTCAAGGGCACCCTTCCTACACAGATGTCCCCAACGGCCATGCTGGCCTCATCCTAAATGACTTGAGCAAAGAGGGTTTCCCCAGGGAATCCGAGAGATGTAAGAGATATCTCTGGACTCGGATTACCTTCTGGTTTGGATGCTTTAATTTTTGTGTCTAGCCTTTCACTTCCTGAACAGAATTATTCTTCTAACACACCACTCTTTCTTGCTTTCAAAACCTCTTTGAAACCACAGAATTCATTCCTCTTTCCCTCTTTATCCCAGAAAATAAGTGTGCCTACTGTCTTCTCCTCTTGGTCTCTCATGAAAGGAAATGGCCTTAAATTGCAGCAGTAGAGGTTTAGATTGGTTATTACAAAAAATTTCTTCACCAAAAGAGTTGTCAAGCATTGAATCAGGTTTCCAAGGTTGAGGACCAGGTTCCAGTAACAGGTTAAGCCACCATCCCTGGAGGTGTTAAATAGAAGTGTAGGTGAGGCACTTGAGAACATGGTTTAGTGGTGGCCTTGGCATTGATAGATTAAAAGTTGGCCTCCATAATCTTAGAGGTTTTTTCAACCTAAATGTTCTGTGATTGTTATGTATCATTACTTGTAACTTACTTGCATCTGAATTCTGTGTTTATTTTCTCCGATTTGCCTCCAATTTATAAACACAGCAATTCAGGTGCAGCCAACCTGCGTATAAAGCAGCAATCTCCAACCTTGCCTATTTACAACAACGACAGTCTAGCCCAAAAACTTTTGGAGTCAGCTCTCAGATATTATGCTCTGGGCTGTTACTGCATCTAATCTGCATGCGACTAATGCCAGATCTGTCCTTGCCATGGATTGCCTGTGTGGGAACATGGAATGGCTGGGTTGCCTGCTCTGGTCCCACGGGTTGCTGTAGTGATATGCCATCAGCCTCCAGGCTGACACCTGGTGCCGTGCAGATCCCTGCCAGACCACGCCAGCCCTTACTGCAAACAGCAAGGGAAACTCAGCCTGAGACTTTCTAAAGCATTTTCCCCTACCCACCTCCAAACTCAAGACTGAAAAAAAAATATTAATTTTCTGCAAAGAGTAAATGTTGGCAGTATCACAGTCATCTAAAATCAGGCAATCTTACACTCCCATCTTTACACTCTTCCTCTGAGAAATGTTTATGCCTTTGTAGCTAAACCTGATCCAGGTACGTATACATGTGGGCAGAGGAAAGGGGGAAGACAAAATGGCTCACACTTGCAATTGTCCACACTGCACAGAAATTGCCGCCACTTGTGTGGCACCACAACTGCCTCAACCCACACTCTTTTCTCAGACCAGAACCTGGCACAATCATAATAGTCCTGGCTGCTCCTTTTTCATCTACAGACAGAGTTTAGAAAGAGGGAAACAAGGGAAGAGTGCAATGCTCTCTTGTTTCTTTTCCTTCATATCTGTTGGTAATTTCTTCTACTCTGCTGGTGCTCTCCTGGCCCTGTTGTAAAACATGCAAATGCTCCAACAATTACTTTTTAATAAAAAATCAGCAGATTTGCAGGGCACCTGGGAGGTTTTCTTAGAGGTAGAATGACAGACTTTGCAGCATAATAACATACAGATGTTGTGACACAGCTTGCTAAGGGCATAACCCAAAGTTGGAGAATTCCCCCTTACAGACACTAATCTAATTCTCTGCCAGCATTTCTTCTTTCCCAGCTGCAGAGAGAGTGTGGAAATGCCTTGAAGCTTCATTGGAAGGAGGAAGATAATGAACAGTGAGGAGTGAAAGGCAGGAATGGAGATAAAGGTCTGCCTACTGAAATAGCAGTAACACACTGGAGTATACCCTCTTGTGATGTATATGCTTTTTGCTCTAATTCCTCCCTTGGGCAGTTTGAGAATGGAAATGTTTTTCTCAGAGGAAGTATTCTTGCTACTGATTTCATGGAGGAGCAGCAATTTCCGTAAATGGGATAATACTGGAGAGTAGTTAGAGATCCCTTTGTCAGATATGAACCCACACTGTTAAATGCTGGCACTATCTAGAGCAAAGCATTGGTAGAAGCACAAATATTATAAGAAATGCCATGTGCACCATTACAGAAAAAAAAAAAAATTAAGGGCTAAATACTAATTCCTGTAACGTCAGGACGAGTCTTCATTAGGTCAGCATCAAAGGATGCAGGTGTTTTTACAGCTTCAACTCACCCCTGTATTTAAAATCTTTTAAATTATGTATTTCATTATTTTCCAGGGTGTCATTAACCTACAGGTTCAGGTGCAGATTATAATATGCTTATCAATGCTGCACTATGCAGCTGTGGTGTTGCTGTTCAATTTAACATTAATGCCCTGTAGAGGTCCTGAACCAGCCCTAGAAACCCTGGCTGGGGAACTAAAAGAAGTAGTAACATACTGTGTCTCCTGGGAAAAATCTTCAGCATCTCCACTAGGAGCCTGAAAATCAGTAAAAACCGCAACAAGCAGCAATCTTCTTTAAAATCCAATCAGTCTCTTACCTGCAAGGTAGGATTCCCACAATTGTATTAATGGTATTTTTTTTTAATTGAAACTGCATATGAATTTCATATGAAAAATCAGTTTCCTGGGGCACAACTGCCAGCTGAACGGTTTCATCTTTATCTACCATGAACATGACTGACGGGAAGAGCTATATTGTGATCCAGGTGTACGGGACAAAGAGAAGATGTGCCTCCCAAGAACTGTGAGGAAGAGGGGGTACTGCTAATATAATGAATTTCTATAGTACTATGAGCTGTGTGAAGTGATTGTAATATCTAAGGATGAGAGTGAGTATCTGCTCCATTAGCTCCAGTATATTTTCTCATTTATGCCACTAGAGATTTGGCCCTATGTATATCTTATCCAGTACACAGGAAAAAATGGTGGGGTTTTTTTTTAATAGTTTTTAAACATTTGTGCACAACTCCCAGACTTTCTCTATAAATTGATTTGCTTGAAATTTTCTGTATCTAAATATTCCAGAAAAAAAAAAAAAATGGCCCTATGTCAAATATAATCATTTGGGGTTTTTTTCTTCCCAGAAAAAAATTGGCATCCTGTAAGTTAAGAATGTCTCCAGATTCTGGGTGTTTATGGAGCATTTCCATCAGGGTGCTTGTTTATTCTGGATTCAGTCCAGGACACAAGGCCAGTCCTAGATGGCTGCTGTTGACAAGAGAACAATGTATGACTGATCATGTGAGATTATTCTGATCACAAAGAACCTACACAGTTTATTTGTGCACTGGCGCAACACAGAAGCACATATAAAACGTCCTCTAGATTGAAACATCTTGCTTTTTCCATAGGGAAGAATATAAACAGCTACCAAGGGGACAAACAGACACAGGCTGTGAGGCAATACTTGACTTTCTCAGAAGTTCAAAAGGTTACTGAGAGTTGTTCCCTTTCTCAACCTGTCTGTGTGGCAGAGATTTAGGTTTCAGTCCTTGGTGCCACCCACAGAGTTTGATAAGCCTCTCTGAATTTCATACTTGACTCTTTCTGGCCAAAAAATCTCATCATGGGAAATGTGGTGTCAGACTCAAACAGAAGGTGCAGAGAGCACACGTCGATCTGCATCAGGAAGGGGCAGGGTCTTTGTTGCAACAGAGGGGGGGACTGCTAATGTGAGTGACAAAAATCAGGATATTACTCATGAGACTGCTAGTGGTGGACATCAGAACTGTGCCTGCTCAGTACTAGCAAAGGACTTGAACTTGCAACCTTTGCTCACATTTCAGTATCTGTTTCTCAGAAGCACTTCAAGGATTTCAATGTCTAATTTCTATTATGGTCAGTGGGACTGAAGCATGTAACTCCTCTATGCAGTCATGTAAATTTCTCCATCAGCAACCAATTTTTGCAGCACTCCAGGGGATTCTCCCTGATACAAAAATCTGAGATGGAAAAAATCCCAGAAGCATGGTTCAGAGTTGTGTTTTCCTGCTTCCCCCCCTCCAACTTTGATGCTTCTTTCTCCGTGAGTGGATTTTAGAGATGCCTGTCCAGGATTTCCACTGTAAATCTTTATCTTCTCCTTGTAAAACATGCTCTGGGTTGAAATTTAGTTTTGGGTATGTCCAAAATCAGTAGAAACAAATTTTAAATGAAATTAACAATGTAGGAATTAAATGAAGCCTGCAGATTCTTTGAGCTCAGACCTTGGTTTGTACTCTTCTTGCCCTACACTGGAATTGTTTACAACGTTCTTTCTCTAAGGTAGCTTTAAACTTTTGTTCATGGTTAAAAATAAAAATATTTGGCTATATCCACATTTAAAATGTGATTGTGCTTGGAAAGTAACTTTTCCCCCCTAAAAGACTGCAGCATATATATACATGCATTTCACAGGAATGCAGATTAAGAAAGAGCTACTTTCTAATGTCATACTCAAAGTATCACAAATATATATGTAGATGTGACAAAATCCTGTTCTACTGTTAATCCTTGGGGTAAGAAAAAGTCACTGTACTCTGGGTTTATTGGTCGACTATATCACTGCCAAATGATTTTGACTTTTCTTGTGACTTACAATGAATCACAAGGTGTCTAAAGTAGTAACTTTTTATGCACTAACTAATGGTTACATTTTTCAACAAACAAACAAGCCAAAAAAACCCAACCAAACAAAAACGCCCCATCAGAATCATCAGCTGTACAGGTTTATAGCTAGGTATAGACAGCTCATGGGGGAGATTTTCCCAGAGCTTTTCTTTTCCCATCAGACTCTCCAATTTTGCATCTTATTTTATGCAGCATGGATGTAGGTACAAGTTGTAATGGGAATTCTTTTGAGAGAAGTTTACTTTATAAGTTTCATTATGAATGAAATATGGTGCAACAGACCACCAAAATTCTCCATCTGACACCAAAGATTACTTTAAACACCTGTCTAAGTGTTTATAGAGAAGATCATCACAACTTAAATTTTTATGGACTACACATCACAAAACTAAGTAAAATAAGTAAAATTAAGTAAACTAATTTATATCAATTAAATAACATTTTTTATTAAGTAAATTAAATAAAAAATTGC
>WEKY01014317.1:0-20035 GCA_013390045.1 Picathartes gymnocephalus
CTGCTCTCAATCCATTTTCCATCAGGCCTGTGTTTTTGTTTGGGATTGCCCCGATCCAGATGCAGGACCTTGCACCTGTCCTTGTTGAACTTCATGAGGTTTGCACAGTCCCACTTCTCAAGCCTGCCAGGGTCCCTCTGGATGACATCCCTTCCCTCCAGCGTGTTCACTGCACCACACAGCCTGGTGTCATTGGCAAACTTGGTGAGAGTGCCCTCGATCCCCCTGTCTGTGTCACTGACAAAGATGTTAAACAGCACTGGTCCCAGCACAGAGCCCTGAGGACACTGCTCGTCACTGGTCTCCCCTTGGACATTGAGCCATTGACTGCAGCTCTGAGTGTGGTTATCCAGCCAATTCCTTATCCACACAGTGGCCCATCTGTCAAACCTGTGTTTCTCCAGTTTAGAGACAAGGATGTCATGTGGGACAGTGTCAAAACATAACCTGATTGTACGTATTAAAAAAAAAAATTTTTTTTTTCTTCTCCTACCCACCGTCTCTTTGGTCTCTTCAATTGATATGTCAACAAGGGCTTCAAGGTTTTTATCTGAAGAACTTTGCTGATTTGGATACTCTATAAACAAATTGTGATCCACATAAACAATGGTAGGATATTGTACCAATTTTCTTAACCCACAGTTACCTGACATAGTTGGGGTAAAAGAGGCTGATAACTTCAAATTAGTTCTTCAAGTTGTAAACCTCATATATGCGAATATATGTTCTTCAGATTTCTGTGATCTAAAACAAAACATTAATTCAGACATACTCTTCAATCTCTAGTTTTATAAGGGAAATGGCAAGATTTAGACAGGTAATCTAAGAATTTATTTATCTTTCTTTGTATCCATGTCTGTTTATGTCTGGAAAATAATGTAATTCAGCATGCTAACACTATTCATTTGACAGGATCACTAAAGTGGTGAATTTTTGCTGTTTCTCAGTTTAATTTTCTAGCCTAGTCAGGATACTAAACTTTCCATACTGAATTTTACATGGCAAACTAGAAAATATTATTTATATAGAACATCAGTAAGTTTTGTCCAGGTTCTGTCTATTTCCTCTGCCTCAGTTTACTGGATCCAGATTTCTGTATGTTTCCCTGTTGGTGAATTCTTTTCACCTGTGTTTGTGTGCATTTACTTTGTGGACAGTTTTAAGACATTAATCACTCTGTGGCAAAACGATTCGTGGAAAGGCTAATCAGGATTTTCCTTTGGTCAAATAACTTTTAAGTGCTTTCTTGGCTTTCAAAAAAACATGTATTTCACCTCTTAGAAAGATGACAGTTCTGTTAGGAAATGTCTGAAGCAATTGCAGATACCACCAGAAAAATGAATCTCATTTAACTTTTACATATACAATGCAGATGTTGATAACTGAGTCACCCAGGGCTTCCCTTGGTGGTCAGTGTAGCAGAACAGGTAGGTTCAGGGCATGAATCACCTAACATGTTTTAGACAAGGATTCATTAAATTTTCTAGGCATACCAAAGGATCTACTTGTTCTACTGGAAGAGTAAGTGGAAATGTGGCAGTGAAACTGTATGTCCAGTCTGGGAAGAGTGAGCAGAGAATTGAACCACCTGTGCAGGAATAGCGACAGTTTTATTACACATTTTCAGGAACACTATAAACTATGTTATAATAAATAATATTCTATGGAATGATTTATTTTATTAATATGATTTATTTACACTGCTAAGAATTTTGCACATAGACTGTGTGAAAAAATGGCTGCATAAAAAGCATGCCTTGCTGTTTCAGGGATTGAAAGACTGATGCACCTTTACTGGAAAGTATTAATAAGTTTCTTAGAAAATGTTTAAAGAATGGTATGAAAGACTCCTGCTGAACATTGACCTGAGACCATTTGTCTTCCATCTTTACAGCATCAGCACTGGAATTTGCATTATCTAACTTAAGATGTCTGCAGTACTGATGTCTGCATCTGACTTGGAATCAAAGCAGAGTTGGTAACTGACAACCCCAGGGTTTATAGATGTGGCTCCATGAAAAACTCTTCTGTCAGACTACAATAGCTGACACTGCAACACCAGAGTACACTCATGCAGGGCTGCTCAGCCTGACACAAACCAGCTTCACCAAGTGTGATTGTACAGGGTGGAGTCATACCAAAATGTGATGTCACCCTGTGTAAACTTGCACTGCACTCCTCTGTGCAGAATTTTTCCATTTGAGGCATTAGGATCAGTTTCACACATTTCTGCATTGCACAGTTTTTATTTTCTTTCTCTATTTAACAAAAATCCATACTTTGCAACTTTCTGTCATCAAGCACAACATCTGTAAAAGATAATGTACCTTGCATTTCTCATTTGTGTATCTTTCATATACACAGAATTAAAGCAAGTCCTTCTAAAATGAAAAGAATGATTTAATTTTGAGGAGCAGGACAAAATAACGCTATGGAATAATGCTTCTGGGCCTAAAAACCACTGCACCAGGAGGTGAAACTGTTTTGCAGGTTTTATGTGACTAGCACTGGATGAAGAAATTCAGAGTGAAGAAAGCCACATAAATGAAATTGCATGCTGAAGAGGTGCTGGCCCTGGCCTTCATCAAAGAGACACCAAAGTGAGAGCCACTCTGATGACAGATAAGCAAATAGCATTCATGCTCTAGAAGGTAGCAAGCAAAGCCAGCTTACCAGACGGTGGGCAATCAATTGGGCTGGAAAATCCACAGTGAACACAGTTGTTGTGCAGGTCTGCAAGATCATCAAGCATCTCCTACTTTCTCGAGATTATGAATCAGGGTGGTGCCTGGGGAACAGAGGAATCTGAGGCGGGGGATGATGAGGTTGTGGTAGGGAAGTAGGTTGGGCGCATCCTGAGTCTGCGTCCTCTGAATACAAATGGGCATATTTGTCCATGATGTAAACCTTGGCTGATCAAGGAAGATATACAACACTCACAGGAAACATTTTTCTTTGATTGTTTTTTATTGAAGGGTGGATAGTGAAACTTGGTCTTTTCTTCCCAAATGCAGAAGCCAAAAAGAAGAGATTCAGCTTTTGTTTCAGCAAATGCAAGATGAATATGGTTGATTTACTTAAAATTCAGAAGCAATACACCCTATTAAGTCTGGTCTGAGTGAAATAAGCGTGCTGTTGTGACTGCTGTGTACTTTTAGTTCAGGTTTTGTGAGGCCTGCTTTAAGCAATAGGAAAAGCATGGCAGTAGATTGGTAAGTTGAGTAGGCAAACATCTGGTCGGTTTCTATGGCATTGTTTGGTTAAGGGAAACATAGGATCCCTTCAGAGTTGTGTTTTCAGGAGGGCTGTTTGCTGATAGTCAGTTTTCCCATTACTGACCTTAGAAACAATAATCGGTTTCAAGTTAACTACATTCATTACTGAATTCTCCTTGGTTTGAGGTCAGAGTCCAGAGGCAGGAGAAAGGTTTGGTAATATCCAGGAGCACAAGAACACACTTTGGAAGCAAAGAGAAGATGCAGTACCGATGCAGGGTACTTCTGGAGGGTCCTCCTCTAGCTGCCACGTACACGATTTCAGTGTACACCTCTAGGAAGGGATCTGCAGAACAAAGGACCTTCCAAACCAAAATACTAACGTGTATGCACTTGCTACATAGCCAGAATGTTGTCTGAATTCCCTCCCCCTCTCTTCCTGCCCATAGAAATTAATCACTCCATGCTCTGCTCTCTTTCCGAGCTGCCAGGGAACGTGGTGCCTTTGGCAGGGAGCGCAGTGCCAGAGGACGGGTGGCAGGAACCACCCTGCCTGCACTCAGTCAGGGAGGACAAGGCTGGACTCTGTGATCTCAGAGGCCTTTTCCAACCTAATTGATTCTGTGTGATTCTGTGACAAGTAAAGGACAAGGTAGACGGGGCTGCCTGCAGTTAGGGATGAAGTATGCGGCTGTTAAGGGCAGCTGGGATTGAGGAAGGGGCTGGGAGTCAGAACTGAGGACGAGGGTGTGTTACAAGGACATGCGGTCAAGCTTGTGTTGTACAAGGACATGCGGTCAAGCTTTAAATGACAGTGTTTTTACAGAAAGGCCTGTTTTTCAGTCAGCATTGTTATTACAAAGCAAACCTATTCTTATGCTAACGAAACTGCTGGGGTTTGGTTGCTGCTAACATTAGCATATGGGCACTCAGCACACCGGCAATGTACTCTGCAGTTTTCCATGCTCAGGAAGGAAAACCGAATTGGTACTACAGAACAACTTCACAGGAAGTTAATTTTGCAATTTAAATATCCTTGTTGAAAACAAGCAAATAAAAAAGCAATGCGTATGTACATGATCAAGTATTTCTCAACATTTTTTGGCTTGATAGACTAATGGGCTAAACCTGCTTTTTCCCAGCGAGCCAGTATGGTTTCTGTACCATAGTAGTCAGAGTTTTGCTGGTTTCTCTGGCTGGGTAATCAGGATGGTAAGGAAGGTGGCGATAGCTGCTGTTCTCAGGGCAGACCGGGAATTACAGCTCTGCAGCCATGGACGTTTGAGAAATTCCAAGGAGGAATTTGAGCCTGAGGGAAAGCTTGTTTCTTTTGCTCCACGACTCCTCGACTTGTCTAAAGAGCTGATTGATAACAGATGCACCTATCTGTCTTTTTGTTTTTATTGAAGCATGTTGTTTCTCTGCAACAGGATTTTTCCTGTGATCTCCCCAGGATATTTCTCCTTTTACTGCGTATATTCATGGTCAGCATTCTTTGTGGAATAAAGGGGCTCTGGAAGTGTATTATCTCTTGTTTAACCCATTTTTCTCCTTAAATTGCATCCATCCTTCAGCAATTATGGAGACCGCAGTTTTCTAGGACCTTCCATCAAAGGAGAGATTGTTAGATTTTCTTGGTAACAAGAAGGAGAAGGAATTTGGAAATTCCTGAAATTTCTTTCCCTGCAGGAATTTCTGTCCCTTTCCAAACAGCCTGCCCTGGGTAGAGGCATTGCTGCAGGGAAGCTAAATTGCTGGGGATTGCCTGTGAGTTCTATGAAAGAGGGAACTGATGTACTGGATCTTAAAGCAGGAGGACTGGAACAGCATAGTCAGTGTCAAACTCAGTACAGGAAGCAGTGGTTATGACCATTGTAATGTCCCCAGCAGTGACAAAGGCCCAGGTACACACAGTTGCAGATTCCCAACCATATATATGGGGATGACCCAAGGGCATATGTTCATGGAGTGAAGAAAAGCTTGGGAACTTAAGAAAATTATATAGAGGGATTAAAAAGGATCCAGGAGGATAAAAGGGCCATTTTTCTATAGGTAAAATATATATTCTGAGGAAATCAGAATTTTTCACTTGTCTGGAAGCCGAAGAAAATCCAGCTGCCACTAAAAGCCTGTTCCTTTCTTATGCTAAGAGACAGAAGAAAAGAAAAGGCTGTTCCTTTCAAGTGAAAAAAGTCAAGTTCAACCACTCTCACAAAGGAAAAATCATACCTTTTAAAGTAATATGTAGTAGGACATCCTTGAGCTTCTATCCCCTTTCCTTGATGTACTTGACGCTTTGTAAATGTCTCTCTATTCCCACCCTGTTTCAAAAAAAACCCGTGTCTCTCCACATTGATGCCTGCCCTGCCTTAACACTCTGCACTCTGCTTGCTCTTCAGAGCTGGGGGTTTTGATCCATTTCAAGTGTGAGCTGTTTGGGGGGGATTACATTATTCAGGCAACAGAAAAGCTAGTTTCCAGATCAGTTTTGTGGTGGAAATATGGATAGAGATGACAGAAATTAACACTTTGATTGCTATAGAGGATGTATTAATTATAGGTTCAAGAGAGCAAATAAAAAGCCACTCAGCACTATGGCATCACTGTGGAGGCTGACCAGCAGAACATACTCTCTGCAGTTTCCTCTCATATGCTTTTCATGATGATATACTAATTAAAAGCAAATAGATTTAGCATCAGTAATCAAACTGTAGGTCATAGAAAAATAAATGATAAGCCCTTCCGAGAGCCCTTGTTGTACCAGAGAAATGAGATATGAACAGCTCTAGCTTCTTAGAATTACATCCAGCTTTAATAGAAACTGCAGTTATTAATGGGCTCTCATATAATACAACAGAATGACTTGAGCAGGACTCTACCAAAAGCTCTGGGTGAGCCCAGTTTAGTCAGGTGTCAAATATGATTAACTGTAGTGACTTTGGGTGGCTTAACAGTTTATTTCCAACACCCAGTTTCTTACAGTGCCATAATACGAGGCAATCTGAAGACAATAGGGCTATTGATTTTTTAAAATTACACAGGAGCATCTAATGGAAAACATCAGTATTAAAAAAAGCAAGAGTATGCATGATTATTAACAATATATAAGATAATGTAATAAACATAACATAAAAGTAGCATTCTTAGTATGAGAGTAGAGAGGTTATTTTAGCCATGTAATTCCAACTGATAATAGGGGAACTATACAAAGGTGGAAAACATTCTGAATTACACGCCACACACAGCTCAGGAGTTACATTGGTTCAAAGAACAAAAGAGATAACAAACTCCTTATTCTCTGTATTAAATGCTAAATTTCTCAGAGTTACAACTGGATATCAGAGAAACTTTAAGTCCATCAGTGAAACGACAGAGCATCTTCCTGTCAAACTCTACCTCCAGTGCAACTTCTTCCAAGTCACAAATTTGGCTTCTGAGCATTGGGTTTGTTTAGCTCTTCCGGGGCTTGTGCTCCTTCCTGTACTGATAGTCTCACAGTAAGTGAGACTTTATGCAAATGACTATAGGGTATTTGTGTCTGTCCGGGACACACCTTGGACCAGTTGCTGAGCATTCCTGCATTTTCTGCATCAACGCAGTAGCAGTAGCGGACAGGCATCTCACTGAGATAATGGGAAGGCAGGGTCTGCAGTCCCTGGTACAGCACAGCCACAAGTTTATCTGCTTGAACTCAGGGCAGTGAGGAACACGTGTGAAATGCTCTGGGCCATGAGATGACATTGTTTGTTTTGGGAAGAAAAAAAGGGACATACCACTCCCTTATTTTTTATCAACAAGGGTGATGGTGCAAAACGTTGTGATTGAAGAAATTTATATCAGAAATTATTAGTTTATTCTGCTGTTCTATTTGGTTTCAAGTTGTATCCTTTCAAATGCCACCGAAGGGCATTCAGGAGACCTGGACAGAGTTGGGGGCTATCAGCACCCCTCAGTACGGCACATCCCATGTCACACAGCATGGGAACAACATAATAAGTTACAGCCTGACCCTCCCTGCTATCCTGCAGCTTCATTTGGCCCTGCTCAGTAGTTTTTTTGGTTTTCCTTTTGTTTTATTTGGCTAATAAAGGCATCCTAAAACTACTTAAAAATTGCACTATTTTACATTGCAGTGCAATTAGATAAGATTAAATTTAAATGGCTTTATGAGATGATAGTAAAGATACTCATCTTTTATGCTTATATATTGGGTCAGGATGCAACACAGCATCATGCTGTAGTTCATGATAAAATTACTTATTGTATTAGAGAGAAATTTATGGGAATATCCCATCAGTGAAAAAAAATCTTTTAGAATGCTATAAATGCGCTTACACTGGGGGGGTTACCAAGTTAGCATTATTGATTTTCCAATCAATATAGCAAGTATATTACACAAGGCTGAGCGCAGTCAAGGCTTTAGCATGGTTTAGATCTGTTTACACTGGTTTAACTGTCAGCAGGGCAGCGGATGGATGTTTCCTTCCCAACACAGCTGGAACTGATGAAGATCCAGCACCTCGTTGCTTGTCTCCCTCCAGCAGCAAGTTACTGCACCCACACCTGTTGTGTAGATGTTCTTTGGCTCATCCCCTTGGATACTTCACTGGAGGTAGCTTGCCAGCCTTGCTGGCACCAGGGACCTGTTTGGAGTCAGTCTGGCAGAACCGTGGCAGTAAATGGCCTTTTGCAAATGGTCAGTGGTATAGGGCTGAGGAGAAGTAATGATTCCAAATGAAGCGCATGTTTGCAAACTTAATTTGTGCTCATAGTGTAAATGTCTAGTCATAAAGCAAACAGACAAAAATAGTTCTAAGTCGATGTAAGAGAAATCACACACAAAAATTGAACTTGTTTGGTTAATAGCGCGTGAAATAAGTCCATATAACTTCTGTATGTAGGAAAGAGGTCCTGAAGGGGATTTTATGTGATTTGCCTGCTGAAAGCTCTGCAGTGGTCAGGGAACACCACTTACACATGATCAGTTTGAGCTGGAAAATCAAATTCCCTATATTCTGAGGCTTTCTTCCATATTTTATTTCCAATATCATTTATCATATATATGTGCAAAACTTCTCTATTAGCCTCTTTCTCTGTGTATTATGTGCTCTGCTGCCTGAGCAATAGGAGCTACAGTCACTGCATATTATTTCCTCATCAGTAATTTACTAAATTTACTCCTCTATTTTCAGTTTATCCAGAATTGGTATGACCACCAGAATGCCTTCAGACATTAAGTTCTTCTGAAACATATTTTTGACACTAGATGGATTTTTCTATTTCAGGGACCTGACATATTTTCAATGCAATCCAAATTATTGCCAGTCATAAATAAATTCGTTAGGAATGCCACTGAGTTCAGCACGTCTTTGTCTTCCTTCCATCAAGGTCATATCAAGGTGAATTTGTGTCTGTGTTTTTTCTTTTTTTTTCTTTCCCCCCCTCACCTTTAGTGTGTTTTGGAAGGAATAAGGATGACATGTGGTATCAATATTCAAATGATATCAAGGAAAAGAGATTTTACAGAAAAGAAAGCATGCAATTTTATCAGGCTTTACAACAGGTATCATGTTACCTGCACTGTGCCAAAACCAGTTCTTTTTGCATCTGAATTCAGGTCAGGTACAACCTAGGATGCTCAAAATGTGAAAAAAAGAATGCACTTAGTAAAAGCAGAAAGTAAAGTCATACATACACTGCCTATGATTCTCATCTGTGTATGTTCAAGTAGAAGATCTTTTGTGTGCAGGAAGCCCTAAAGGCAGTAAAAATCTTTAATTCAGTAGAATTGTATAGTAGGACCTATGAATACTTTTTCTTTTTCCTTTTTAATTTATATATAATCATGTCTAGGAGTATATATAATTCTGACAATAAACTACAATTATATTTGTTTGGGAAATGATGCCTAATTGCTGGGGCAGAGACATTTAACAAGGACACATGTTCTGGCTCATGAAATGTGCTCCCAATGTCTACTAATTTCTGTATGAATCCAAATAAATCAAAACCACTGTGCTTTTCCTGCTAAACGGCTTTAGAGATTTCCCTTGAATATTGTAAATGGTATGGAAACTCCTGAGACCAATATTTTGCATATTGCTCACACCTTCCATCATTAGGCCTTACTTATAAACTTCTGGCAGCTGTATCTATTACATTGTCAAAGGATAATTCTCTGGGATTGTAAGCCTCAGGAAACAGGGCTTAGGTGATATGTTGTTTGCCTACCCATCTTGTCAGACCCTCTCTAATAACTTTTGAATCCATAAGTTCATTTCAGTTATATTTGGCTCAGAAACAGAAAACTTCAGTCTAAGAAACTCTTCCAAGTTTTAAGAAACATAACAGCTCAGTAAAGGAAAGACTACTTCCCTTAAATTACTACTGCAACTGAAAGGCTGCTGCCTGAGCTCAAAGGTTATTTATTATGTTGAGTTTGCTGGCAGCCCGCACATGCCCAGCTCAAAAGCAGCTACATCCCCTTGGTTCTCACCCAGCTGGTAGCTGGGAGGCAGGAGGAAGGAGCTGTGGACAGTGGGGGAAGGGAAGATTGATGATGGGCAGGGAACCTGAGGTGTGGACATGGGGAAAGCATGAGGAGTGGGGCACAGATCCAAAGAAGCCAGGGCTTTTCATTTCTTAAGAGCAGAACTTGATCTCTACTTGGGAGTGACTAGTGTTAAAAGCAACACATCAAAATTTTGGGTGACCTTAGCACCCAAAATGGATTCTTAGTGCAATCAGCACAACAGTCACAATTTCAGCAAATTTTTTTTTATCTTAGTTTATCTTCTTTTCCTTAAGCATCCAGTTCACTGCACACAATGATTGGGATTTCACTACTGAGAACAGATTAGTAATCTGATGCCAGTCTACTGTTATTGTTTCTGTTACCATTGATAGCACAAATATTTCTATTTCAAGCATGCTTACTTCTATAAAAAGCATGCTAAAGTTACAGCCGCTGGTGTTTTGTCTTATGCCAGAGAATCCATTGCAAGTGATGGACTCAACGGATTATATGAAGAAAGCTTTGTTTGCACTAGCAGCTATCATTTTGCAATAATAAAGTACAACTAATAAAGGAATGGTCAGTACTCAGAGTGCCCACAGTTACCAGTGAGATTTGAGACAGCCCTACTACGGATGTCTGAACATGATTGTTCCTACTTTATAGCCAGAAGGACTGAAACACATACAACACATTTTTTTCCAATGCTAATGAAGTGGTTTAAAACAGACTCTGAGATAAACATGTCTCCATTAACTTGCTATTGAAGTTCTATTTAAAGAGTGAATTAAATTCACCTCCTAAAATTTGACTCTCCTTACTCTGAGATGACAAACAAACAAAAAAACTCTTTCCATGTTTTTTGCTTTCCAACAGTTCTGGAAAGCTCACACGTGTAGAATCCAGATTCCTACAGCTCCTCAGAAGTCTCAGGGTTAATGGAGGAGGAGCTTGTTTTACCATAGGTTTACCCAACAATAGGACAACGTCAGTCAGGGGAAAATTTTGGTTTGGATGTCATGGTATCAGACTGGGGCTGTGCAGAATCAAACACAACAGTTTCAGATCAAGGAAGATGAGAGATGAAAGCTCTGTTTATGTGACACCCCATCACGCTAAGGAGAGGTCTACTTCAGAATGACATTATAGGCTGTTGGTAAGGATTCTGTTGGAGAGTAGAGCTGGGCCCAAGGTGGCAGGGTAATTTTGGCTTTACTGGCCTCAATTTGTTTGCCTTTTCTGACAGCTGGACACACAGAAGGTGTAGGAACTTCCATAGCTGCACTGCCTGCTATCTGTCTGTCATATGGTGTAGCTCTGGCAGAAGCCACATATGAGCTGTATGTTGCCTGTGCCTGCATTAAAGGTTGGAAGAAGCAGCACATTTTGTTTGGTTGGTTCACACAACAGGAACTACTACCAGTTTGTTAATCCCTCTGGGATCTATACTGCCTTCTTGCTGGCACCAGCAGATGGGAAAGAGAAAATGGAACTGTAACTTCTTCCACCCAGTCCCTAACAATGAGGATTTGGTTGTTTCCACCTACAATATTGATGAAGAGAGCCATGGCAAAGCAATTAGTCCAGTAAGATGCATCCCATTTCCTTCTTATTCTTTCTTCAGAGCTTTTCTGTGGGTAGTGGGTTGACCCTGGCCAGCCACTAAACACCCACCCAGTTTCTCCCTTAGTCTTCCTGAGGTGGGATGGGGGAGACAATCGAAAGGGCAAGAGCAAGAAAAAGGCATGGGTCAAGATAAAGACAGTTTCATAAGGCACTGAAAGAAAAAAGGATGAAGAAAAAGAAGCAAGTGATAGAAGGGCACTCACCACCTCCCACGAGCAGACTGATGCCCAGCCAGTCTGCAAGCAATGGCAACTTTGCAAAACCTCCCCCCCAGTTTCATAACATGATGTTACACAGCATGCAGGACCTCCTTGGTCAGCTCATGTCAGCCTACGTGCTGTGGGGGCAGAGTGAGAAACAGAGAAGGCCTTGATGCTGTGTGAGCACTGCTCAGCAGTAGCTTAAACACGGGTGTGTTATCAACACTCCTTTGGTCACAGATCTAAAACACAACACCACACAGGCTGCTGAGAGGAAAATTAACCCCCTCCCAACCAGACACAACATATTACCAGAGGCTACAGGAAACCAAGGGCACTTTATCCTTCAAGGAAACATTAATGTGGGAGTTGAACGTACTTCAGCTTAGGTGAATAGATTTAATACTTTTGATTGTTCTAATTTTACTGGGTGACTGTGTAAAACTGGAGTGAAGGTAAGGCAGAAGCAAGTGATAAGAAGTTAGCAGGAAGGGCATTCATATTCTGTAGTAAGAGTGATTTTGGATGCATAATCTCCATGCTTCTAGGCTTGTTTCTGCATCTTCTGTGAGGCCAAAGTCACAGTAACCTTCTCCTTGATACTTTATCTAAGCAGACACTTTATCTAGGGGTTTGACAATAAAATTTTTGAGGTCTAGTAGCAAAGGCTTGAAAAATATTCTTTCTTCAGCAGTCAAAGCTTAAGTCTTTTCTATATATGGCATTAACAATAGGAATTTGTCTCAGGATAATAATTTTTCTTTTCTGAGTTTTATTGGCAATATTGTAGCCTGAAGTATAAAAAGATTTTGGTCAGTTCTTTTTTTAGGCTGACTGAAATTTGGCTGAGTGCAAATTTTTTACTGGTTGATGGACAGAGCTAGTAAAGCTAAGTAACAGTTTTAGTACTACTTTTATATTAAAGTTTTCCTAAAGATGGGAATATATTCTACCTTGCATTACAGATAGAAAACCTGCTCCCCAAAGAAATATAACCATGCAGGACAATGGAACTTCTGGTTTCTGCTTTCATTAGACCATCTGGGTTTCTTTTAAAATTCAGAGTTGCTCAACTTCTTCAGCATCATGAGCCAGCAGCCAATGCTGTCATTTCCTATTTGGCTGTAAAGACAGTTCTGGAATCTAGATAATTTAGGATTTTGCCACTGAGGCACAGACGGAGTTAGGAAATAATAAAATTAGGGTGGAAATAAGAAAACCAGAACTTCAGCAACATACTGAGGATCTCAGCATAAGAGTTCTTAGGTTTTTCTAAATCTAATTCCACCATAGTTACATAAAATCATTCACAGGCAGGAGGGATTTAGCTCTTGGATCACTTGCTTCTTTTGTTAGCACAGCTCCTCATATTCTAACAAACTTTGTTCCAGTGAATTCCTGAGCTGGAAGTTTCCTATGGACCATAGTATACAATAGCTGCAAATGATACAATATTAATCAAATATGCATTTCGTCTCAATTTAATTTTTACCATTTATCACTGCCCCCCCTGCCCCATCATTTATCCTCCCAGCTAACAAATCCAAATTTTTAGCCTCTCCTCATCGAATCATAAGAATGGCTGTAGTAGAAAAGACCAGAGGCCCAATGAGCACATGATGAAAAAGTATCTGAAAAGGGCAAGGAGGAGCAATAATCCCTTCTGTATGCCTTCCCATCTTCCAGTAACCTGAGTACTGCAGACTTTGTAAGATAGTGCCAATATTTTGTATTTAAAAGCTGTTAATGTACTTGTATTTTGCCATTTCAGTTTTCTGGGTTTTGGTTATTCAATCCTGAATGTTACTGTAATCCTACTATACGGACGTTGAGATGGGGTAAGTAGAATTGAAAGCAATATGCGAATAGTGCACTGCACTATAAATGTGTTAAACATTATGTTTTCTTATTCTTTTCCTAAAAAAGTTCCTCTTTCTCACATTATTAATCACTTTTGAGCACTGAACCTTTGTTCAGAGACCTACTCACAGTGACTGCAAGGCTCTTCCTGGTTGACACCAGCTTTTAGAGTTCATCATGTCTGTATGTTTTTATGCCCTTGAGCATTATGCTGCTTTGTGCTTTGAAACACTGCTTTTCAACTACCACTACTCACACAGTGCTGTGGAAGCCTCTTACAGTACTTTTCAATCAGCTTTAGATCTGAATTACTAGATACATTCTTCAAATGTTGTCACATCATCATTCATGCCTTTTCTCAGTTCACTTATGAACTGTGAACAGCTCAGTGTTAAGTATGAATCTTTGTGGGATAACATTTCTGTCCTGAAAACTCATGGTTTACTTTTGTCTTTTGTCTTTTAACTGGTTAGTCCATGAAGTGAGGGTCCTTCTTATGCCATATGGAATAACAGAGACATGGGAAAACAGGTCTGGAAAAAACCCAAGAAATCTAATTCCTCATCACATTAATGCTACCTTACCTATAAAATTTCTGACAGAGGTTTATCTGATCTTTTCTTAAAAATATCTAATGATTTTATTTTTAGTCTAATGCTTACACAGTATCTTCAAACAACTAGTTATGTAATAGTCTTTATCACTCAAAGGTTTTCCCATATATACATCTCACTTGGTACAATTGGTGCTTGTTATTCTTGTCCTATGTCTCCCACTCAAAGATGATATATTGATGCCCTTATGAATATTTGCTGTTGAAACACTTGTAATAGGGCATTACAATCTGATTGGCTAGGAGCAATGCTAAAGAATAAGATATATATATATATTCTATATATATATATTATTTGTGTTGTATAGACCTATCACCAAATACTGGTTTGTAGCTGTAGCTCATATTTAGGATGGATTCTGAAAATACAGTGGTATTAAACTTATTATATCCAAGGAAAAAGTTGAAAACCTAAGAGTAGAACTCGATGTGGTTCAGGTTATCTTTTTAGCCCAATTATATTTCTTCTGTGGGAATGAATTTAACATCAGAAAGCTATCAGACAGAGCAGTTTAGCTGTATTCTCCTTTATATGCTTTAAGGGTAAGCAAAGAAACATCTTTTCTTTTTCATTAAATAGTACTGTATTTTCCAGTGGATTCTAATGCAAAGCTTAGAATTACTTAACTTCCAAAAACTTTAACAACTGGCGAAGAAATACAGTGGATGTGCTAGAATGAGAATGCCAACAATGCAGAAAGACTGAACCCATGTATACCAATGAAGACAAGGAAACTCAGTTACACTGACTGTACAGTTCCAAAGGATGAAATTTTAGGCTGCTATATTTGGAATCAGAGTTTATGCTTTCTCCATCATTATGGGCAACTTCTACATTTTTGGAATTCAAGGCTTTCTCTAAACCTCTGCTTTGGAGGTATTGGGTTGCCTTCTAAACTAGCTGTCATACTGATTCCCAGATGTGAACACAAATGCATTAGTTAATAGTATCCTCTGGCTTTCTTTGTTAATTTTTTTTTCTGTCAAGCTGAAGCCAACCCACAATTCTGCATGCTGCTCCCCAAATGAATTAAGCTTGTGCATCCGAAGCTTAAGGGAGTAAGTGGATATCCTAAGAAAGATATACGTGTGGTTACACTGCTTGAGCAATAAAGTTGAGGTATAGAGGCATAATGATGAGCTCTAGCACACTGAGCAATCCAGAATTATGTCACTTTAATTTATTTCACTTTAATCACTATTATGTCACATAGAAAACTACTTTACTTTGCTGTCACCCACTGTTTTTTTAGTTGCTGAATTCTGAATTACCTTGATTTTGTCAAGTAAGTGTTCATTCTTGTTAGTCTGTAAAGAGAATGTAGGGAATAGCTTTGCAAGGGTTCTCTTAACATGGACTAAAGCAGCACAGACTATTCTGGGACCAGGTTCTTGGACTATGCTCAAGAAAAGCAGCACAAGGTTTCTGGTTTAGTACTATTTGGATTATGGTACTATAAAAATGAATTTAAAACCCCCAACAAAACAGAGCTAGCCAAATAATTATATCACGAGTGCAGAAGTCAGCACTCCCTTCTTTCATTCCTAGCATGCTCTCTAGATTTACTGTAAAATCTTGATCGAGCCCTTTAGTTATGTGCTTTGTTTTTTAAACCAATATAATAAGGTTAATACTTTTATTATAGGTGTTTAGAAGTTAATTGACATAAAAGATTCCAAAATTCAGAGTTTTACTGGGAATCATAACATAAGAACTTACAACCGAGGACTTTGTAATCTATCCCTATTAGAAATCATCTGGTATGCTGTCCCACTTTCATCAGGCTCTTCAAACTTACACTAATATGTTTAAAAATCCCAAGTATATGTCTACACATTCAGAAATAGGTCTGTTAGTTTTTGTCTGCTTCTGTGGAGATGATAATACAATTCACGTAAGACCTCTATGCATTCTAAGGTTTCTCTGCTTGTATCCCTCTGAATTCTGAGAGCCATCCTCCCACTCTTAAGTGAAGCAACATCAGCTTTAAATGTGACAGACAAAAGTTAACACTGAGTGCATATGTTTATTAATATCCCACTCAAGATCTGTGGAAAAAAATGCTATGTTGATTCCTAAGAATCAAAAATTTGCCATTAGATTAACAAGTTAAAGCTTACAAAGACAGTGAGTTAAGAAAAGGTGCTGCTACTTCCAAGTGTGGCCTAGAAAAATAAAAAACACCCCACCTATATTTTGGTCTCACTAACAAATGAAGAGAGAATTCTAAGAGATTGCCCGTGGAATGAAACAAGCTGGAAAGAAAATAAGAGTGTATTTTAAGTGCAAGGCAACCTACAAAGAAGAAAAACGTTCTGCATGTATCACTTTCTTGACATTGAAGTGTTAAAACCAAAATTTTTCCTTTTTACATTAGAAATTTATGTTGTATCTGTGTTGGAGAATTATTTATAGAACTAGTGAGGATACTCAATTCCTCAACTTTCAGTCTTGCTTGATACATCTTTCACTTCCAGTGAAACTTAACCACAGCGACTTGAGATTTGGAAGAAATGGTGATTCTAATGAGTGACAACATGGCATCTTCATTTAGGCTGGCAGGCTGAAAAAAGTCAGTCCTGCTTCCAATCTGCAAGCCCATCATTTTCTGTTTTCTTTGCTAGGGCTACTCAGACTTTCTGCATCAGCACAATTAACAAATGATACGACACTGCATAATAAAAATGTTACACTCATTCCTCTTCTGACCAGAAATGAATAATACAATTAGTAAAACACTTTAAAAGAAAACATGACTGCTATTAAATATGTTTTACTGGTATCACAACTATCCCACTAACTTGGAAGAGCATAGAAATGCCATAGTAATTTTTTGTCTCTTTCTCTCGAACAATTTGTTGTCGCTGCTCTGTAAATGGCCGCTTGCTGCTGCTTTTCCTCTGGGAACCACCTGGAGAGGAGATGCCAGGTAGCTGTTTTCCAGCAGGTCTGACAGCCTGTGCCCACATAAACAGTTTTTTCCATGTCTATGAACTTGAAACGGAATCCTGCCTTATACTCCAATCTCAAGAAGAAACAAAAGTGCCCATTTCCATCTTTTAACCATGAATCAATAAAACTTCTGCACAAATGAGAAGGTAGCCTAATTTTTACCAGCCTCTGAGCTGGCCTCTGCTTGAAGCTGCTTAGTTGGTTCTACGCTTTTAGTGGCTTTTGTGTGGCCAACATACGGATTCAAAAAGTAGAAGTAGGCCTGTGTCACGAAAGAAGGAATCAGGGCACAGATCACGTTCTGTGTTTTTCACGACCAGCTTTGTACCAGTCCAGCTTCCACTGGCCGGGCTCATGAGGGGAATGAGAAGAGCACGGCTTGATTAGTCCAGCAAAATCAAGGCTGTGTGGGGATGAGACTGTTGCCTATAAATACTTTTGGCAGGGGTACACACAGGAGAGTGGGAAAGGCTACTTCAGGACAGTATTTGCACAGAAAGAAAAGATGACGTGGGCTGGTCACAAGGAAATGTAGGTTTGACATTTTTAAAAGGCTTCCAGCTGTTAGAGAGGTTTCTCTCGGACAGCCTCCCAGCAGCAGCAGTGAGGGCCAAAAAGTTGGCAAAGCACAATTAATTACAGAAGAAAGGATAAAATGGCTGCTTGCAACACTAGGGAGCTGTGTACAGTATAGGGTGGAGGGGAAATTATGCTGCCTTGGCTTACAAATGCCAGGTTACCATAATGGGGGTGCTGCTAAGCCTCTCTCACCAGCACTGTGGGCTGAAAATGCACTATAATAAAAGACAGTCTTCTCAGTACATTGTAGAATTGAAAGAGTAAAACCAAACGCCTTAGTGGTGAAAATGGGCAATAATGGCTATTTTTCTTGGTCAAAGAGGGCTATGGGAACTACCTCAAGAGTTTATTACTACCAACAGCAAGGTAGCTCTTATTTCTATTGATAGTAAAACTGGCAGAATACATCTGGGTAGAATAACCTTCTACAGATAAGTTTTCTTCTTTATGTCTGCGTCCCTTTCTTCTCAGTATTGGCTTTGACTACTAGGTGACCAAAGATGTAAACGCTTTGCAAAATTTAAATGGTTAGCTCTAATTTTAGCAAATATCTTTTATGTTGACACTGAAAAATCAATGGTGTTCTTCCTTCTGTCCAGGAAAATTGCCAGCTCATGATCAGGCCTTGGTCAGAAAGAGCCACATGTGCAACTGCAAAGCAAAGCACTTGCAGTTCTCTGGAAAATATTACTTTGGTAAAGGAGTGATGAAGTTTTCTGAGAATTTTGGTTGCTAGCTACCTGTCCCAGGGGAAATTCTGAATCATCTATTGCCTTCTGGAAGAAATAATCACCTCAGAATGGTTACACTCCTGCCTTTCATTGAGAAACAAACTTCTGGCTATGACCTCATGACTTAGCTATGCACTAGTAATCATACATAGCACCATACCTTATCGTGCAGTTGACACCTCCCTGTGCTTTGTCAGCAACGACAGCTTCTCATCAGCTCCTCTACTGCTCCTATTCAGCATGTGGAAAAACTTTCCATTGTGGTAAGTAATGCTGGCAGACTAGGTGATGAACTGAGATAGTTTCTGTATATGGAGAGAATCCATTTTTACTCTCCCCTCCTCTAATTCAATTCTGCTTCATTCCCTTGCTGCTGGCAGGGCCAATCTAAGGTTCAGTGCACAAGGTGGGGATTGTCCCTTGCTTCTAGAGCGGGATGTAACTTGCAAGTTGTATAAGGTCACGTCAAGGTTGACCTTACACTCCCTAAAACTCCCTGAAAGGAAGCTGTACGTGGGGGTCAGCCTTCTCTCCCAGGCAACAAGTGACAGGATGAGAGGAGATAGTCTCAAGCTGCACCACGGGAGGTTTATGATGGACATTAGGAAGAACTTCTTTACAGACAGGGTCATTAGACATTGGAATGGACTGCTCGGAGAGGTGGTGGAGTCACCATCTCTGGAGATATTTAGGGAAAGACTGGACGTGGCACTTAGTGCCATGGTCTAGTTGACATGGTGGTGTTTGGTCATAGACTGGATTCGTTGATCTCAGAGGCCTTTTCCCACCTAATTGATTCTGTGATTCTGTGTGATTTTTCGTATTTGGTTAGCTCTGTGTGGCACTTCCATAATGCAAGTAAGCTTGCAGAGTGACGCTTTTCACAAAAAAAATCTCCGAGAGACCGAGACATAACATTAAGAGCCCTGAATGTTTCTGTGATCTCAAAGTACTTTCATGAAATCTGAACGCCAAAGCAGCGCCGCGTTTGTCTAAAATCTTCATCTCGGGGCTGAAGGGGCCCAGCCTTGCTATGGCATGGGATCATAAAGACGCAGCAATACGCTTAGGCTGTATCTGAGCGTAAACACAGTACGTGCCCCTGTATTTCTGTGAGTGATATGTCTATTTAGCAGCACCTGACGGCACTGAGCCTCCAAGCATTCCCGCTTCCAACATGGACCCCAAGCGCCACAACCCCGGGGCCGGCCCGACCCGGCCCGGCCCCGCCCCGCCCGCCGCACGGCGGGGCGGCACTGACCAATCACAGGGCAGCATCCCGCAGGGGGGCGGGGCCGGACCGTGAATGGCAGCTGGCGAGATAAACAAGTCGGTGCACTGTTCGGCCCCCCGCAGCATGGGGTGCCTGTCTGTCGTCGATTCCTCTGTTCCTCCCTCCCTCGCTGCCTGCCAGCCAGAGGCGCCGCGTTCGGCCGCGCTCGCCGCTGCCACCTCTGCGCACAATGTGAAGTGTCAGCAAGTTCCCAGCGGCCGCTGAAACGCTCCGGTGTCTCCGGGAAGGGCAATGCGCCGACGCCGCCCGGCCGGAGGGGCCCGGGGCATGCCGGGAGTTGTAGTTCTGCCGCTACGGCGTCCCGCCTGCGGCGGCGGGGCCGGCTCCCGCAGCCGCACTACGATTCCCGGCACCCCGCGCGCCGCGCCGCGAGGAGCCCAGTTGAAGCGGGTGGCGGCGGCGGAGCGCGCCCCCTCCCCCCCCGCGGAAAAGCCCCAAACCAAAACAAAA
>WEKY01014334.1:4136-23157 GCA_013390045.1 Picathartes gymnocephalus
AAAAGGAAAAGGAAAATCTCCAGCCACCAAAAGTCTAGGCAATGTATCTTTGGTTCTGCTCTTACCATCTGGCATATGGAACCATAATCCCACTTCTGTACGGTAAGATTTCTAGAACTGCTCTGATTAACAGTATCAGCAACTAACAATATTATTTTATACGTATACCAAGTGATTTAATTTTCCTATATTTGTAAATATGTTTGAATCCTATTTTAGTTTTAGAAAGAAGAATAGGATTATGAACAACTTAGTCTGCAGGGAAGCCAGAACCAGATACTCCAAAGGAAGAAATCTGACTTCCAGGCAGTTTTAACAAAACAATTCCCAAGAGCTCAAATACTCCAAGAATAAACAGTTGCCTGCAAACTGGTATTCCCTAAAGCATGAATGTTTAGAGTCTTGGGATATTTTTAAAATACTGATTCCATAATTCCAAGCCCTTTTTATTGATATACATTTCCAATTCCGCTCAACACTCTTCTCAGATGGTGCAGTGCTCTATTCTTCTAAAAGTACAAGTTACTCTCTTGCACACAATGCAAAGCTTGATACTAATTGAATCATGCTGCATATAATTTACAGTTTCTGTAATCTCCACATAAAAATTTCTATTGCACATGTTGTGGTGCTTGGATTTATCCCTTAAAGCAGTTGTTGGTGTAATACTCCTTTCATCTATAATTTTTATTTTTTTTCTGTAGGCCTGATTGGGATCACATGAAGGTTAGTGACAAGTACTTCCAAACAGTTATTTTTAGAAGTAATAATTTAGTTCCCGTCTTTCATTATTCTGTATTGAGTTGCTTGGGTGTTTTTTTGGTTTTTTGGTTTTGGTTTTTTTTACATTCAATGCAATACAAAATTAGTAGGAAAGAATAAGTCTGTATTAATAACAGTTGCATTATCTTGCAGAGGTAGAACACCTACTCCCAATCTAATCCACTCCTGTTACTTTTAACCATTTGAGCCAAACAAAATGATGTGTTTTTCTACAGGTGAAGGGGTATTTTCCATTAATGCTGGCTTCAGTACTGTCCTTGGGGCTGTGTGCAGCTGACATGTATTAAAGAGAGCCCAGCTCTGCCCCCCAGTGTGTTAAAAGCCTCTCATCTCATATAAGAGATAGCAGCGGCCCTGGCTGCTCACCAGGGCACTTTGAAGCATACAGGTCACAGTAGGACAGGGCACAAAAGGCCGGGTATAACCAGGGCTCACCCAAAGTCAGCACCAGGAGAGATTCCTCCTGTCAGCCAACTTCAGCACAAGGAGCACTGCGGGCTTTAGCACTCCAGCCTTGCATGCAGAGGGGAGAATATCATTAAATAGTCCCTAACGTCATTCCAAGGACATACTTCGAACTGATCCAAGGCAATCAGGATAGTCACAAGTTCCATTCTATCACAATAAAATCCAGACATCTTGATTTTGCTGAGTTTTCTTCTTGAACAGTTTCAACACATCAGTAGCCCTCATGTAACAGCCCTTCCTCCCCCCCATTTTATGGTTGGGTTTCTTTTGTGTCTGAGGGTACCTGGAGGCCAACTGCACAAAAAATTACTTAGTCTTCTTTCAGAAATATCTTTTCCTGAGGTAACAGTAGCAAAATCTCTTCAACAAATATTTAGTCCCTCTGCTTGCAGCAACAGAATGCAAAATAATTGTAGTTCCCCATATTTTCCCATGTAAATGAAATATTTCGAAAAATCCTTGAAACTACAAGTATAATGATGTTCAAACCAGAGAAGAACAAACTTTCTATTAGAAAACAGTTCATACAGTATTTAATTACTGCGATATGTAATACACACTAAGAAACGAACATTTTTATGCACCTGAAAGACAAATTTATTTAAGGGGCTTATGCTACTACTCAGATTAGCCACAGTTCCTTATTTTGCAGTGGTTCAGCAGACTCCACAGAGGGGTGGGCTGACTAGGACCATAATCCTCCAAGTTTTCTTTCCAAAGGTTAGTTTTGACTTTTTCTCAGTTTTATCAACCTGACCAAACATTCTGTGCACGTGACAAATGAGCAGTGTTTTCGGATCTGCTACACATGGTATACTGCTTAAAATGTAAAGGAGAGAAAAAAGAGAGGATTAGTTGCTAAAACGAGCTTGAATTGCTTAGAGAAAAATTACCTAAATGAGCATCAAATAGGGTAGGGAAAACTATACGAAGCAATGGCCTATAACCAACACAGAAGCTCTGACAGACAAATCTTACAGACTAGCTGATGTTATGGTAAGGAAAAATAAGGAGGAAATGGAATGTTCTGTAAAATAAAAAAGGAACCTGTCATGAACAAACCATCACACTTCAAGTTTAGGCAGATTCTGCATTTTGTTTTGGCTAACAGAAGGAACAGCTCAACAGGACACACCTACTTATTTAGAAGTTGCCTTAAACTTTTAAAGCTCTCTAAATTTAGAAAAGTAAATTCTTCTCCATTCCACATTCACATGAGAGCCTCCAGTCCCAGGTCTATCTGTTTTCTTGCTAATCTTTCATTTGTGCCTTAGAAAACTGCGTGAGGTCATAGCAGCTGTCCAGCTAAAAGTTGGCCAGGATCCTTTAGAGAACCCACCAAACAAGCCGAGGAGAAGTTTCTCCTTCACAGGATGGGATACAATGCTGGTATGATGATTCGAGAGTCTCCTATCATTCCATAAGTCTTGGCTTTCTCCTCCTTCAGAAGGAAGAGGAGGGAAGTGCTGTGGGGGTCAGCAAAACACTGGCCAAAACAAGTAACAAACGATCCAATCTGAAAAACTCTCAGGTAGGATGGGAGACCATGCAGAATTTTTTAAGTTTTCTGTCAGAAAACCTCTTAACCTTATGATGATGTCACATAAACTTTTGCTTTTGCTGAAAGTACATTTTCCACTGACGAAAATTTAGCTGGAACTTTCCAACATGATCATTTTTAGGATGTATGCCAGCCCAATTTGATGTCCACGATGTCATTTGGGTTGATTAGTCCAAACGTGTCAAACAAAACTGAAAATGAATCAAGTCTCCAGAAAGAAGTGTCAGTTACCTCCTGTAGCTAAGTCAGACCAATGTTTATAACAAAACAAACCCACCACATGCCTCATGTAGTTAAGACAGCAAAGAAGGGCACTTGGAGCTCTGAAATTTCTCACTGGCTCCTTCATATCCTCATGCATACACTACATTGCCGTGTCAAGGACTTAGTAAAGTGTTTTTTTCTTTTTTTAAGATGTCGTTCTCAATCCTCAGAAACTTTTTTTTTGTCTACTACCTGTTATCCACATAAAAACGAGCATAAAAATTCAGCAGTCCTGCTCCCTCAGAGTCTGGACCAAAGATACTTGGTTTATTACCAGTATGTTTGTATGGAAATATTTGCCTCAGCCAGTCACTAAATCCAGCAAGATTTTAAGTAAAAACCTCATTCAAAAGACATCGTGTCACCTAGCTCCCATGATGGCAATGAGGTCTTTATGTTTGTTTTCATTCCTCCTCAGCAGCCAAGAAGAAGTATTTTGCTCTGGAAGTTCACAGAACTAACACACATTCCTGCTGGAGAAGCTCGGAGCTGCATGGCAGCAAATCCACCAAGGTGCACCTTGCACCCAAACATGCCTGAATATGATTTGAAGCAATCAACTACTTTTTTCTCATTCTCCTCAGGCTTCTCTAAATTGTGAGAAACTGACTATTAGGGACACATGTCTTTAAGATCATGGAATGAGTTTCCATTTCTGGAATTGCCAAGTGAGACAATTTATCACAGAAGAAAGTTGAAAGACGCAATGCCAACAGTTTCAGGATTAATGCATTAAGTTGTCCACAGTCAGCTAAAATGGCAACTATTTATTGTCTCATTGTCTGAAGTTACAGCAGAAGGTGGTTTCAAAGTTTCAGCCATGCAATGGAAGCTAAAGGTGACCCACGGTTGGAGAGATGCACCAAGAAGTACAGACTGCAACCTTTCACAACAAGGAACATTTTTCGTACTGCTAAATCACCATTACAGGTATTTTATAAACCTTAACTGCATTTCTACACGCATGTGAAGATAGTCCAAGCATTTGAGAACACTTGGTGATTCACAGAGTACTTGTTACTGAAGCAAGGAGGGTAACAGGATTAAAACTTTACAGAAGGAACATTCTGACTAAAGGAACGACTTCAGGTGATACTTTTATGTTGAAATACCAGACATGGCATTTAGCTGTGCCTCTGTTGAAAACCACCTCTGACATTTATAAAGCTTGTGAGCTGTCAAAATTTCACTTAATGCTTCATCCAATAATGAGACCTGAAGCAACACAGTGCCTTTTCCTACACATCAGAGCTGAGGCTTAAGCAGCATGGGATTTAGAGGCAAGCACAGAGGCATGCAGTGCTATTTTAGGCACTTCTGTAATATCCAAGACACCTGCATGGGGTTATGCAGATAAAACATCAGACCCATGCCCTTCTGGAGAGGCATTTGTAGATCAAACAAGAAAAGTTAAATCACCAAAAATGGCACTAGGTGTTGACAATTGAATCTGTTCCAGTAGAGTCTGCTTCTACAAACCCACTGAGACTACTATTAAATTCTCTGAAGTGTAAATCCTGATTTGATTTTTGCCTTTGAAATGTGAAGAGATTTCCAGGAGGATGATTGGCTGCTGCTCAGAGGAAGCCTGCTGCACCTATTTATGGGCTAAAATGAGATTCCAGTTTTGAAAGTATTTTGCCAGTGACTGCAAGGCTGAAGGACAGCTTGCTTTAACTCTATATGAATTGCTATTTTCTGCAGGGATGTTGTTAAATATGGTTCTCAAAGAGCTGACTTTATAAAAGTAGTTGGGCTTGCTTCTGGCCTAAATTGGAAGGTATTAGTGTGACACTGGACAATCATACAGTCCTCTCCTTATGTGGCATCAAGGGAAAGAAGAAACAAGGGCTGAAGCAGAGAATACATTGAAATGAGCCTTAACCCAGAAGGAAGTTGAAAGATGCTGGCAGCATGGGAGTAACGTGGCTTCCTGCATTTTGAAGAAACTGAAGTAGCATCGTATGAAAAATACAGAATAAAGTTTATTCTTAAGGACAAGCAGCACATTTGTTTTATTCACAAAGCATCCATGCTTTCTGCACGATGCCAAGTCCCTCATTAGCATCAGTATACCCACATGAAAGGGTCAAAGCCCACGCATTTCAGTGTGACAGAACACTTCTCAGTTTCCCCTCTTTGGGAGGAGATGACAAGACACTGGCTGCCAAGAAAGGGGGAGGGTCTCTTGAAACAACGGGAAAATGGACAGTCCAGGTAAGGAATGACCATATCAGAGAGTGGTGGGAGCTATCCTGAGGGAAAGCAGGGAGGTGTAAGTGAAAGGGTGTAGCAGCAGCACTGTGAAACGCGAAGGGAGCCTGCTGACAGTGTGTGTGTACATGGGCCAAATCTACCCTGACACAAGTACTTGGCAGGTTATCTGCTTACCTTTCATCTTGCAAAATCCTAGCTGAGCTTTCTTTGAGGTGCCCTGGCTTCCTGCTTGCGCACTGCCCTCCTTTTGGTCTAGTTAAGAAGCCAAGGAGTTTTTCTGAAGATGATGGCTCATTTCACACAGCATATGAAATTCCCTCTGTTACAGCAGCTTTTTTGAGGTGTGACAAGCCTATTCAAGATCTCCAGTCAGAAGAGAAAGTTTGTGCCTAAAACTAAAGGTTAAAGGACTGTGTCAGCCTTCAAGCCTGCTGCAGGCTCTTACAGCTCTGAATCACATTGCACAATAAATGATTGCACAACCCTGTCAAAACAACAGCTGTCAACCTTACCTGAACTTCCTGCTACTGTACCTGGTTATGGATTTTTTTTACTCATTAGTTTCGGTTTTGTCCTTTTTCTGTGAGCACTCTTGGAGGCAGAAACAATTACACCAATTTCACGCTTACAGTTGCTCTTGGGTCAAAACCATTTCATAGCAAACAAGTCTCAGTGGAAATACTACTCCAGAAACAGAGCCATACAACAGATAGACATCTAAGTGACATCACTTGCATCTACTGGAATGCTGCTTTCTGGGAGGAAAAAAAAAGTTTTCATAATAACAACAAATTCTACGTGCTTTTACAGATGTTGGCTATTCCCCATTTTGCCTGACAAAATCTAAACTTGGAAAATTGTATTTCTGGTATTTGACAGCATCCACTTAAAAAGGAGCCAGAAAGGGGCAGAAAGGACTCTAGACCAGTCCATTTGCACACAACACTACTCACACTTGACACGTTTGTTTAGAGACCTACTTGTATGCTTCAGAGCTTGGCTAGGCACATTTTAAAAAGTCTGGAGTGTAATTATTTGTCCATGGTACACGTGATGTGGCAGCGTGACCTGGTAAAATGCGGATGTATTTTGTTCCTCTGTGCTTGTTCCAAGCCAGGCCACTCTTTGGTCCAAACGCCTCGAGTGAGGGCATACCCTTTCATATCCTTTTAGTTACACGAGCAGGAGTTTCTATTTCCTTGTTTATCCTCAATGAAAGGGTGAGCAGTCAAGTCAAGCATTGGGCAATGCAACAGATGTGCACAAAGCACCCATATGACAATGGCCAGGGTTCCCACTGAGACTTTTGAGTAGAGAATAATTGTACTTTCTTTTGGCATGAACCAAGGGTACAAAATCACATTTACGTGTGCAAGCCTTTGCCCTCTCAACATGTGTTCTCAGCTGCATTTGAGTAGCTGGCGAAGGTCAGTTTGATTTTCAGTCCTAAAAGCAAAGAATGGCAGCAGGAATATGGCAGATAGCATAATTTTAAAACAAAGCAGTTTCTCTCCCTCCAACTACACATAGGTTTTATTCATTTGGATTTGCAGGAAAAAAAAATTAGAAACATCACTGATGATAAACAGGCTCAGGTTTTTCAAAACACAGAAAAAACCCCCAAAACAACAACCAAAGAAAGCTGATATTGCACAAAAATTACACTTTTACACTATAATTTTCGAAAATATCACAAATTGACATTTAAAAAACCAGAATTTTCAGGCTATGTGATGCTTTCTTGTAATGACTCTTTCTCTGGTTTTTTGGATGTTATTTCCCTTCCTGCATCTCAATTATCTCTAAGCATAAAAAACTCTCAATATAATCTCCATCTGTTATGTTTTCTATCCCATTTTTCCTTTCTATTTTTATCCTTCCTTGATCTTGCTTTTTTGTCTTACCTGCCTTTTCCAGTCCATGAATTCTTTACCACCCTTTCCCATTTGGAGTACTGAGCTTTTCCCCATTCATTAACAGCACAACATATTTTACCTGAATCTCACCTCTTGAAATGGAACTGAATATTTTGATTTTCTACATCTTGTATAAGAATTAAGCTGCAAACCAAGAACCAAAAACCCTCAAAAGAAAGCCACTAACCACTCTGCAGATAACTGTACACACAGCACTCTGGAAATAAAAATCCTAAATTCCTAACATATTCATGACACAGCAAAGAGTTCATCCTTCAAGCTAAATGTGCATGCTAGTTCCACATCTGAGTATCTATAGATACAAATGCAGTAGTCTGTCAGAAACAAAATGAAATTCATGTGACTAAGTTCTCCACTACCTAGACTAAGACTACTTTATTTGCCTTAAAATTAATAGCAAGAAATAACCTGTTTTTCATACTTTTACAAAAACACAGAACTCCTAACTTCCAACTGTATGCTGAATTTTTGTGCTGTTTTGATTTCTCATAATAATAATATAATAATATATAATTTTTGAGAAGACAGTAGCAGATATCCATCAGACTCCCGACTTTTTTACTTGGCAAGACCCAATCACATATGATCTTACAAAAAACAGAAAGCCATAGAGTACTTATACGTTTATACAATACATCATATCCAAACCAGAGAAATGAACGTGTTTCTTGAAAAGTAGATGAGAGAAGACAGAATGAAACTCCTTGACTTTCCAGCTTCTATACCCTCCCTACAAACTTCTTTAAAGGTCACAAATTAGATCTCTTACACCAATTTACCAGTTTTCTGTCATTTTAGTAAAGAATGCCCAGCCCTTTAAGTACAGGATTTTGCCTCAGCTCAGTACTAAATTGATGGGACTTCATCCTCCATCTAGCATTTCTCTTGCATGAGACTCTTCCCTTGTTCCCAAAGTACTGTGCTACCCCAGACTACCCTCACCTACTTCCTTCCCGTGTTCTTAATGCTGGAAGCGTGCCCACACAGATGCAAGCAATGCTCAGTGGGACGTGCAGCAGCACCACCACATTACTTCAAATTATTTCTAACTGAGACTGCAAATATTTTAAGCTCACTTGTAAAAAGGGTGTGACTTGCAGGGACATTTAATTCATTAAGCAAATATTCAGTGTAAAACCCCAAACAAAGCAATATTGGGGTACCTTTGCTTTGCCTGTTTTAATTTTAAGAGCTCCCTCTGGCTCTGGACACAATCACACCAGTATTTTCCAGGAGAGCTGTTCTGATGCCAGGGTGCACTGATTGTGTCTGTCCCCTGCTCCCAAATGGCCCAGCACGAGCCGTTCTGTGAGAGTGGCAGTTTAAGGGTTGAGCATCAGAGGGCACGGAACAGCACCAGCTACATCCCTGAGCCTTTCAAGATCCCCACATGGAGAGGGCACTGCTGCCTGCCCAGCCCTGGCCACCACCACAGGCATGTCACTGTTTGCCACCGAAGGCAGGAGATCCCCCTTCTTCCCCCCCATCGTTTTCTAAGCTCTGTCAAGGTACAAAGGCAGTAAAAAGAACCTTGCTGGGCTGGGACTGGCCCTTTACAGCTGCTCCCCCAGTGTCAGACCTCATGGATGGCAAAATTAACTGAGCATCCCCCCAAGCAGTCTCTTGCCAAATCTGTAATTTGCCAGGTGCAAATTCCTTGGCATTTACAAGTCCAAACACTGTATTTTGGTCTTATCTGGAAAAGCAGGAGCAGGAACAATAGGTAAACGTTACTAAATTGGTGCCATAATTGGGGACTGGGGGGAAGCAGTAGGATCAGCCAAACCACAAGTGTACAGAACAATGTGCCTTCTTGAACAGCCCAGAAGCTCTGACAGAGATCCATATGGATAAATGTATCCTTACATTTGTAAATTGCTTTAAGACAGAAAAAGGCGTGCACTCAGAGAGACAGACAGAAAGACAGCAGTAACCATTAAAACTCTCAGCTACTGAAATGCTTCTGGCAATTTCTATCCTTTGACAAAAATTTCCAAGCAGAGTGTTATGAAGCTGGTGCATTTATAAACTCAGGCAATGAATAAGGAAACTCAAATGTGAGTTAGATACACCATGCATTTAAGGAAAAAACAACTCACAAAGACAGGGAAACCAAAGCTGATGGAAGCTGAACTGAAGTTGAATTAAGAGTGAACTCAAAGCCTCACAGCATGGGATGGTTTATTAGCAGCCTGAAGACAAAGGCCACAAAGCCGTTTTACTCCCTTAGAGAGAAGAGCCCTATTATGGAGCCTTTCAACTCTCCAAGAATTGCCTTTTAACTTTCCCTCCACAGTAGGACAAACAGGGGAAAGAAATTAGTCTTGGATGATGTTAGCTGTTTTGTAACTTGTAGTGCTAGTCCCACTGGAGCTCTTCTGACTCCTGTCAGATTTATCCTCTTGACATTCAAAATGGATTAACATAAGGTATCTTTTCATAAGTAATAACAATTGAAAAAAAAAAAAAAACCCCCCAAAAAACCCCTCAATCCACATAGCATTTTCTCCCTCTGCCTCGAAAAAAAATGGGGATTAGTTAGATGACCAAATGATATTTCCTGGACTTTGTAGTAATCTCTTCTTGACTGTTAGTGCTATTTTAAAAGGAAATGCTACATGCTAACACAGATCTGCATAATCAACTACATCATGGTGTCACCTACCTACAGCACAAAAATGTAAAAAATTCCAAAACTGCCTTGTGTTTTCAGAGACCTCTAAGTCATTGAGCCTGAAACACTATCAACAGTAAAATGCATTGGTAGCAGTCAGTGCACCAGTATATCCAATTTAGCTCCAATTAGTGTTTTCTTGCCAAGAGAAAAATCTATTTTTTTAAAACAATTTAAGAAGAACTTGGCATGTTATGAAATCTTACTTTGGCTGTCTGGTGCTGCTTACTGAAGAGAATTTTCTTTAGATGTGCCAAATTCTTTCTTCCTGAAAATATCTCATCCTTAGGTCTTTTAGTCTGGTGACTAACACACAGCTAAACTGTATCAACTGTTGCCTTGTATTTTTTCTTACTGTAGGATTGTTTGAAAAAAAGCACTGGGCTAAGTTGAGCATCAGTTCAGAGCAAAAATAATGATTATGCGTATTTTTTTTTTTGCTCCTGTAAGAATTTGATATACCTTATAATGTAGTGTATTTCAGGAGTGAACCCGCTTCATCTAAGCAGGTGGTGCTCCAAGCAGACTTTGGCCCACACCACACGGAAAAATACACTTAATGCTGTGGAAAACAAATTTGCATGTTAGAGGGCAAAGAAAATCCACATGACTCAGCTGCAACATAATCACGTAAAGAATTTGAATCTGCTCTCACAAGACAAATTTCATGATTCTGTGCCGCTGGCCATGGGCTGTGATGTCCCACATGAAGTTGCTTTAGGAATATTTGCAATAAATCCCTGTAAATACTAAAACGCATTTTTCAACTGTAGGGCACCAACTAAACATCTCAAAACGACCAGGTTTTTTTCACATTGCCACAATAGATTCTCATGGGGCTGACATGCAACAAAAAATAATCTGACACCATGAAAAGCCTTCAGAGGCAGGGCTATCTCATCAACTTTCCAACTTCCATCACACTCCTGTTTTTACAGCATGTCAGCACACATACAAATGCTAACTATTAAAATAGTCAATGTGGATTTTTTCCACATGATTAGCAACTACTGGATTCAAGTAACTAATCCCTGCTCAATGCCCTAAACATCTAAGATATCAAGGTGAGTTCTAGCTCAAGACAAGCTTTTCTTATTTGAAAGAGGAGCATAAACAGGTAAGCACTGAGCAAATATACAGTGAATTTATATTTTAATAGCAAATTGCCAGTATTCAAATGTCCAAATTTGAGGTATCTTTTGCAAGAGACATCCAGAATTGCTACACTTTCACTATAATCAGGTGGTCTAGTCAGCAGTCTTAGAAGGAGGCCTGATGAAGAACAGAAATTGAAACAGCACAGAAAAACGTGAATGAGGAGAGAATGGAGAAAAGAAAACCCTCACTTGCATGCGTTGTTTCACATTTAAAAAGTATCACGCTAGAGGAAGAGCTAATACAAACTTTTCATCACAACCATTTATATTAAAAAATAGTGAATAAGCAAAAAATGAAAAATACAAAAGAGATGCTGTTCTCTGAACCTTCAAGGGCCAAGTTGCAACTGTATTGAACCTGTGAGCATTTAAGTGAAGAACATCCACTAGAAAGGACTCTCTGAGGCTTGAGAGATGAAAATAAATAAGATGAACAGGTCAAACAAATCCTATGCATTACTCCATGGGAGTATGTAGGGCTACACTGCTGGCCCCGCACCTTTGGGTTTTGCTAGCAGGGTATGAAATTTGTTTTCCTCAGTGTCTGAGTTGTTGTCCCTGTCAATGCACCTGTTCACAGAGTTATTTTCCAGCAGCTCCACAAAAATCAAGGATCAGTTTTGCTGATTAGAAGCCCTCTTTATGCTAACCTCAAGGTTTACAGAAATGATTACTGATCAAATGTGACAGAGTTTACAGAAGCATTTCTGCATTACTTTGCTGATACTTTTTCACATGCATCCATACTGTTATTTCAAAGCACACAGAATAATATTTTTAACAGTCTCTGTTGAACAGCTGAGCACGTACTTCATGTTTTGATCTGGATTCAATGTAAAAAGTGTAGCAAAACAATGAAAATTGTGCAATTCATTTGGTCATGTCCAAAAACACCCTCCAAATCATCCATATGAGAAGTGGAGAGTTTTAAAAATTCATTTAATTTCTTAAAATGTGGGGTCTTCCATTTTTATGACTTACTATAATTGCTTCTCTCTTCAAACTGGTGATTTTGTCTAGTAATGTAGCAGTGGAACTGATCAGTTAAATGAAGCATGAACTGCAGCCTGCAGAGAGCTGGATTAAAAACTGCTGAGTTTTCAACATGATCCTTAATCAGAAAGCATTTCTTTTAGAGGAAAGAAAATGTAAAACGTAGCGGGCAGGGAGAAAAGGGGTAGGGAAGGGATAATGGTGTTCTTTTTAAAATAGCAATGCATTTTAATTTTTATATAATACATAAACACACAGCACTACTATTCATAAACATGTACCTCCACTAATAATTATTTAAGACTACAATCATGCTTTAATTCTGGCTTTTTGTATGTTCATACAACAACTTGTCACACAGGGTACTTACGAGAGTTTTACAAGAAAAATAATTTAATAGCAGTAGCAGCCTTAGCCTGTTTTTATCCATTCTAATTATACTCATTGTACACACTCACAGATGTGACATCACAAGGTGCTAAATTCACAATGTGTATTTTAGTTTTGGATTGCCATGGAATGAGCAACCCTTAAAGGATCAGGAGGCATCTGTAAACTGTGCCTTTTGCATAGATGAATAAAGTCCATGTCTTGAATAGCTGGCAGAGTGCAAAGAATGGGACAAGGAATGAAATGAAGAAGAAAAGAGAGAGGAAATGTCATGTTGCTTGCCCACAAGTGCTGCCAAATGGACAAACTTGAAGGGCAATCCATTTCCCCAGTTAATGCTGACGCCATTTTCACTACTCCTGAGCTCCTTTTTCCTTTTGTTAATCCTGTGCTTTGCAAGGTTCATTAACCCTGTTTACACAGAAAATTTGGGTCAGTCTGACACGCTAACAAAGTGCATGTCTATCTGCACATACACATATATACACTTCAGTTTCTTCTTAACAAACTTTCAAACTAAGAAACCCAAACATGTGGAATGTGTGGGGTTTTTTTCCCCCTCACTTCATATTAAAAAAAAAAAAAAAATCTAGCAAACACAGCACTTAGTTTTACAGAGAGCAGGAAGCATGAACCTACAAGAAACTTTTTACTAATACTTGGTCCCTTCTTTCTCTAAGGTTTTATAGGAGCAGCATGTTACTCTAACAGAATGGCAGCTACATGTGGACCAGAACTACCTCTTCTTAGGGGACCCTGGGGCACAGTGCTAAATCCAAAGACCAGTGCAGTCCTAAAGTGAACACTGAGCTGCAATTTGCTGGTTTACCTGGGGCAGAAAAGGGATGCTGCAGCAATTTTCAAGTTTAATGCTCCTAAACCAGTACTGGTATCTGGAATAATTGCTTTGAACATCTCTTATTTAATACAAGTATGTGAAAGCCTGAGATTACCTTAAACAAAACCCTTAGATGGGGGCTTAAAAGAGATTTCTCCCTCATAGGCTGTACTGTACCACAGGTAATCCTGTTTATTATAAGGGCACTTGGTTGGTGCCTTCCACTGGGTCTGGAAGAGCTTCATGGACATTTGATGAGAGAACTGTGCACAAACAGAAAGAGATTCAGCCCTGGTCTACACAGACCTTAAGTTAACACTTGTGGCCTGAGAGAGAGTGAAAATTCAGAGGTCTGCCTCTCAGGAACCACCATGAAAAAAAAGGGATACAAAGCAGCTCACCAAGCAGAGAAGCAGCTTTTCCTATAAAACAGAAAGGCAGCACTGCCTTTTCACTTGAAAAACAGAACTTTTTTTTCCTTCTTTTTTCTGACAGAATTGTCCTTTTTAAACACGGACTGGAAGCAACCTGATTGATAGTTCTATCCATGTGTCTGCAGCGCTCTTGTAAGCCTGTCTGGTAACACCCAAAACCTAGTCTGCAGTAGGACTGCTGTGATCAACAAACATTTAACAGAGCTACAAATGAGAGATTCCTAATGCAAGCTTTTGTTAACCCAAAGTCCAGTTTTATGAGATTTGCAGGCTTCTTTGTGTGGGAAAATAACCTTATTTATTACTATTATTTTAAAAAACCCAAAGGGTGCTGGGTCTCAGGAGTTCCTCCATGCAATGTTGTACACACACAGTGTCCCACAGAAAGTACCAGGTGCTTTTTTTGGAAGTCCCGTTCCCACTGCTGATTCCATAACTCGTGGTTACACAGTAATACATAGAACAACTGAGCCTGAACTTTAGCGCAGCAACAACTTCAGTGTTTATCCACGAGTCTCCTACAAAGAATTACCTCAGCCCAGTAAGGAGGCTATTGGTAGTCTGCAGAAAGGTATTTGAAGCATCCACAGAAATCCCCTTTATGACTGTGCAATAATGCTGTCTGTATGTCTTGGTCTTGCCAAAGTTCACTTGGGTTTATGGGAGGAAAACTGCAGTCAAATTCTTCTTAGTCTGCTCCATTATGATAAAGACAGAGAAGAATAGGACACTGATAGGCAAACCAGGTACAATGCTGCTCCACATTAGCCTTGTTTTAATTAAGTCGGCTATGATCTCATGGCAGGATAATTTTTTAATGTTGGTGTTTAGGAGAAAGGCTTACATTGAAGGCTATTTTGGCTGCCTCTAGCTAAGAATCTGGTTCATGTGAGTGGGAGAGAACAATGCAGCAAAATCTACATTTTTGTATACACACAGAAAATAGGGGATTTGTATGCCACAGAAAAAATGTAAAAAATAGGGCATACATCTTTTGCTGACTTACACTGTAAGGAAATCGGCTACAGGAAGTGACAGCGTGTCCCAGCAGGACCATCACTATTCATACAACAGTAAGTCCATCTGAGTATTCACGTGCCACACACATTTAGTCCTTGTTTAAACATCTCTCCACCATCTGAACCCTGCACATTTGTTTTGCTACTCTGAATTAACAATAGTACACCGAGCTGTGTGTTTACATTTGTGAACACAAAAATAACACTGACCCAGAATGTGGCTTTTTAAAAAAAGCCTAACATTGTCTGAAATTCTTAACAATCACTATAGAGCCTTTCATTCTTTACAGAAAACCTCTTTATAGAGAAATTCTGAATATTTTGTTACTGAGGCTCATTTGTTTCTAATAAGAACAGATAATCTAATGGTTTCTCAAAGAATGTGTTTTAAATTCTGAATCCTATGTAATCTGTTTTCAAGGCAATAACATACCTCTTCAAATAGCCAGGCTGTCCAATGAGCAATAGGTTTCCACCAGTAACTTACACAAGTGAATTGGATAAACGCATTAAGACACAGTTTACAGATAAGTAGAATGTAAGCACTGAATGGCACTGGCCTGAAACTCCTGGTTGTAATGAATTTCCAATGAATTACCTATTTAACTCAGGGGAAAAAAATGACCTCATTATAAAACCCAAGTTTTCACTGTAAGACATACAGCGTAATAGCCAATATTATTCTGTCACTTAGAATTTCTTGCCTTCACTTTTAAACACAATCAGATGAAAAAATGATAGGCAAAAAGACTTTAAAGCAATAATCATCTCTCGCAAGCTACCTTCCTAGTAAAGATACTCTAGAATTGTTCAGACAAGTCTCTTTGAGTTGTACTGAAAATTGCTATTTTGCCACATATTTCTCTTGTTTTGAATATTTGGAAAATCAATAGGTACTCCCTTCCCCCCCTTATCTAGCATACAACTTTCAAGACCAGCTGGAACCTGAATGGTGCTTTTTTCTCAGAAGAATAGTTTTGATAAAAATATATTGATTGTCCCTTAATAACACAGGAAACTAAGTCATGTTTTCAGAAATGACTTTAGAACCTGCTAGATTAAAGGACTGTCTACACGTGGAATTATTTAGTAATGACTGCTCAAGAACAGCTATTCCCGAATAATTTCATGTGCAGACACACTTATTCCAGAATAAAGTTGCCTTATTTTGGTCTAATTCAGCCCATCAGAGTGTGTTAAGCTAAACAGAAACAAGAGTGTCAGCACATGGAGTTATTCAAGACCCGCTGCTCCTAAATAATTCCATGTGTGGACAAGTGCTTGGGAAGAGCTGAAGTTCAGCTCTGTTATCCCCAGCCACGTTATCTCTGCTCTCACAGCAAACACATGGCACTCTGTGGTACATGTACTGCTGTTCATTTTGCTGCTTTCCTTATTACCGTTCAACTAAAAAAAAAATATTTTAAAATTCAATGTTCATTGTTCAATGTGAGCTAAACAAATACAATGACACAGCCACTCAAATACAATTCTTCTAGAGATTAAGTAAACCTTGGCATATTTCATTTTCTGAACAAACCAGTCTTTATATTGGCACTTGTTCCTGTAAAGTGATTGTGCACAAAAATGCCGCCTCTTTTTGAGGTAGCAGGAACAGTTGAAAGCAATTGGGATTTGGTTTTCCTGAGATAGAACTAATATGGCCAATTGTTGAACTGACATTAGGATAAATGTTCTGTTTAGTTTCAGGTAATAAAATAAGGAATTTTTTCATCTTCTTAAAGAGACTACTCAGTAATCAATCACAGCACACACTAAAAAAGATCACATTTTCAGCAAGGCACATATCTGTCAAAGGGTGTAATTATTACTGAAAAATTTTCACAAATCCCTATGATTATTGGACTTAATAGCAACATGTTAAGCCTGGCTGGAATATGGCATTAGTGGCCTCTGGTTCCAAAGTTCAAATCCAAAGCGATAAGGAGTGAAAATGAATTTTGATAGTCCTACAGCACCCAGTAGACCAGATCACAAAATCACAACTCAGATGTTATTGGAAGCCTTTGGTGAGGAAAAACCCCTTGATGGAATATCAGAGGTAGAGCTGATGCCCTTCAGTGAATCCCTGAAGCTCCTGCAAACTGTACTGGACTCTGGCCATTGTTTTTAGTGGCATTTTCCTTGACTGTGTGAAGAAGTAGACTACAAAATTAGATCTATTATATTCCATATAATGTTCTTTGTAATAAACCCAATGTGATAGCATTAGTGTTTCATCTAACTGGACCACTGCTTTGTATTACCTAAAACAAATGTGTGTTCCTAAAACCCCTCATAATTTGGTTCTGATTTTGTGTAAAAGCATGGGTTTACAGCTGAGATGAATACATACCTGTGATTTGCTCTAAATATACTGTAGTAAAAGAAAATCTCAGAAGGAGATAAAGACCTTACAGAAGGAAAAAAAACCCCTCAAACATTGCCATTTTAATAATAATGTTTTACCTGAAATTGAAATCAACTACTAGTTTATTTCACTGAGAAAGTTTACTACAGGTACAGAGTGGAAAAAATGCTAAAAAGTACATGCTTGGAGGGTTATTACATATAATCTCTTATTGCTGGGACGTGCTCACAGTATGAGTCCTCCTTCCTTTAGTGTTATCATCTAGTCTTTAACTAAATGTTCACTCCCAGCTTTTGTGCCACAGTCCTGGAAACCTGACTTCAGAGGGGAACACTTATTCTATAAGCGATTTGTTTTCTCCTGCTCATAAATTGTGACTTCCTTTCTGTATTTGCTTCACACTCTCCACACCTTATGATGAATAGAGAATGATTAATTACTTCAAGGCCTTTTCCACGAGTGACTATAAATGCTTTAGAAATATAAATACGTTTAGCTTCAAAACACTCCTGGCAGCTGGCTGGTATGACAACACTCCCACTTTGCAGATCAAAACTAGAAAGGCAGTGTGGTTATGGACTTCGCAAATACCTCACGATGGCAGATGGAGCAACAGCCACCTTTGATCTCTTTGAGCCATGCTCTGAGCACTGCACTGGAGGTCAGTCAAACAGCTGCTGGCTGCATCTAACTGCTAACNACTGCAGATACTTCAGATAATTCTACTGGAGTCAGCACCAGGACCTAGTAACATCTCTGCTGAGCCCCTTAGCACATCTTTGTGGTGTCTTTTTTAGTATCACCTGGCAGAATATCTGCGGTTTTGGTAGTGAAAATGAAGAATTAATTGCAGTTAGAATCACATGGCATTTGATAAAGTCGAGTACAGCTCCCATCAATTTCAGATCTTTAGATCTCATATTCACCCTTCAGAAAATGGGAGTGTTTTATATTTGAAAGAGTTCAGACCACAAAAGAATTCAGTAATAGAGACAAGATAAAAACCAGTGAGTGCTCCCCTGAGGAACTGGAATATCAGCGTTTAACTTTTTACCTTAGCATTACCCTAGCACCAAAAAATGAGTGTAAACATGTTATAAAAACCACATGTGCAATATTTTGTTACAAAATCTGATAACAGTGGTGGTGTTTCCAAAAGGTTAATTAAGCTTACACAAGGAGATATGAGGAAAAATGTGATGGCATTATAAGCACTATTTTTGGAGGAATCATGTAAAGAAAGTGTCAGATAACAAATACAGAGCTAATTTTTTTCCAGTTAGCATTGTGACTTAATACACACTTTCTAAAAGCTGAGCAAGTGTAAGATAAAGGAGCGATTGGGGGGATTTCCACAAAAAGCAAGTCTGTATTTACTTCTTCGATCTAGGTATTCATTTTAAAAAGACTTCTACAGTGCAATGTGCCATTAATACATCGCTAATTTAAACCCACTGTTAGATCTGTGCTCAGTATAAAACATCTTATACACCACATCTTTTACTCTGTCATTATTGCCACTGAACCCCAAAAGGATCCAGTTTAGTGACTTACAAGGCTTTTTAGAATGAAATACTTTTGCAATCTTTCACAGTTTAATGAAATCTAGCCATATCAGAGTTGCTTAACCTGTTCTTCAGTAGAACTGCCATTTAGGTGTTAAAAAAGTGCATTTGGCTCTCTGCTTCAGAGATCTGGGTCTGGATTTTACATTTATGATTTGTTGAGGGTTTGTTTTTTCTTTTCCCAGTCCAGAGCACTTACTCTGAATAGATGCCTATAAAAACAAAGATGAATTTACATTATCCACCTCAGTTATAAATCAGAACTACCTCCTCAACTTACACTTTGAGTAAATTCCAAGAGATAATATTTGAATAAACTGCCAAGATTTTCTTATGGCAGCGTTCAGAAA